>APFE030696607.1:10000-46421 GCA_000404065.3 Pinus taeda | reverse complement strand
ATATATAAACAAGTACACAAGAATATGGAAGGAAACAAGAATAGCTTTATTCAGATAAAAAGTAGCAAGAGGATTACAACCATGAGCAGCTCTAACCCAACATCATCCTCTAGCTAAGAAGCTCTTCTTCACCTCAAGCAAAGCAAAATCACCCAGCACTGTGAATTTACACCAGAATACCAACAACACTTCTCTATAAGTTACAAAATTCTAGCCTCTGGATCTCTGTGATGAGGGATCCATATATAGATGATTACAGAGAGGTGAGTCATCTTTTGGGATATTTATTAGTGTCATTTCTCTAATAGCTCCTGCTTCCACTTGGAGAATGAAGATCTCTTACTCATCCATGGTCGAAAATGGAGTGGCAAGTGTCAGAGGGGAAGCTTATGGAAGATTCCATGATCTTCCACCTCGCAATTGTTTCCCTGCCATTTGTCCATTCCCGACCATCGCACCCAACAGAGGAGCAAAACAGTATGCATCACACCCTGTACAATCGGAAGGTGGTATGCATCATACCCTCTACATGGATCTTTCAGTATGGTCCAGTTTTGACCATTAAGAGTAGTTTTCAGTGGAGAACTTCTGGGAGATGATGTAATCAGTTGACCTTGTTCCTTTAGGCAGTGAAGAAACCCTTTTAGGGACTTAATAGCCCTCAGTTTATGGACATTTGTGATTGGGGTTGAAGTGCCCAAAAATGTCTATAACACTCTGGAATATAATTTACCCTTCTCTTCAATTTTTGAAAGTCTTCAATGTGCTCTTCCTTTGAACCCTTTTGCTTGAGATTTATCAATTGGCTAAAGAAGGAGTTTCTCTTTGTATCCTCATAATGTGCTATCATTTCCTCCGTGAAAATTGACCACGTGACAAGTGGTTTATGAGAATAAAGCCCTTTATACCATAAAAATTGATTTTTTCTAAATAATTAGATGCAATACATACCTTTTGTAACAGTGGTATACCATGTAGATAAAAATATTTCTCCATCTGTAGTATCCAATTTACCGGATCCTTGCCATCAAACTTCCTCATCTTGCTTTTTCTTTATTTTAGGAGCTCAATCTTAAAACAACTATAATTCTGTAATCTCGGATCTTCCAGTTCTAAAATCACGACTTGCATTAGCCCTTTGCATCCTCTTTCCAATGCCACCAATCTAACTCAAATTGGATTCTCCAAGGAAACATTATTCCAAATCTCCCACGGTGACCTAATTATAGACTAGTTCAGTAGAGAGAACTTGTATGACATGCCACATGTCACTATTTTGATCTTAGTATCTGAAAAATATATACAAGAAACTACAGTCTTCCTCTTTCAATCGGATTCTAGAAACAAAAGTTATGACGATTTTCCCAAGGTCACCTATTTGGAATGTAATTCATGAGTTTGCTTAAAGGCCAACTTCCTCATATAATATCTCCGCAAATATAGTGCGAAAAGATTTGAAATTCAGACCCGAGGTTCAACGTGATTTCATTTGAAATGGGTTTTTTGTTTTACTTCTGAAACGTCATAGAAAAAAGTTATAGTGAAAATGCCATGATGACCTATTTGGAGCAGCGAAACCCTAGAATCCAAAGCTCTGATACCAAATGTTATGAAACTAGCTCACAAAAAAATAGAAAAGATAGATCAACACCTTATAATTCAACCTCTTTGAGGGGGAAACCTCCTTTACATTACACAAATGAACAATTTTTGGATGATACAAATGACAAGAGCTCCATTCTATATATAGGAGTCTAAGGGGTCATAATATAATTAGAGCCGACATAACAATAATAATTTAAGGGCATAATAATAACAATAATGGGCTTCTATGGGACACAATAATAACAATATGGCAACTACATGGGCACAACAATATAATAAGGGGGTTGTACTAATAACAATAAGGGGTTACACGAGTAGTATAGGGGCCTAACAGCAAGTCCAACAGCAATTCGAGATGGTAGTGGTGAATGGTAATACCAACCTTTTGAAAACATGAATTCTTCTTCTTCTTAAAAAAAAGAAAAAAAAATAATACAAAAAATTAAAAAAAAAAGTAAAGTAAAAATATTTTCCTGTAATTATGAAAATCAGTTCGCTGACATGATTGCAAAAAGATCAATCTGAAAACCAGCCTGCTAGCAGGAAGATCAAAAATTTCTAATAAAAAGAGAATCTTTCTTAATCTTTAGATATGCTAGCGTCCACCAAGTAAAAGCAGGTTCAATAGAAAGAACCTTTATACAATTGGGGTAGTTAGCATGGATATTTTTATTCAAGTAACGCTTAATTTTCGTTGCATTTATTTTTCTTGCACCAGTGCAGGCAGACCTTCTAGAAAATTTTCTGCCTTTCTTCATATCAAGATATTTCTGAATTGTTGTTTTTCCCATCATGATATCTGTAATTTTCCTAACTAACTAAATTCTTTTAACTTCTTTCATTTTTATTCTTGGTCTTTTAACACTTAACTCCCTAATTTCCTTTGCAAATGTTGGTACTTCTTTCATAGCTTGTAACAAAGGAATTTTTATGCAAACATTCTTCAGTTCATCTATCATATCATAATCTGGCAACACACTTTGTTTTTCTACCCCTTTATCAATTTTCAATCTTTCAGGAAAAGGTGGGGTTTCAACAAAACGGAAGGTTTTTCAATGATGGGAGTTGATTTTATTGGAGTATCATCATGATGTGCAGGGGTGGTTTGTTTTTGAGAATTTTCCTCTTGATAAAGAGAGTCTCTTTCTCAGATAGGTTATCCTTTTCAAACTCCTGGTAAGCAACAGATGGTGACTTATTTTCCAATACTCTACCAGATCTAAGTTGGACATTGTTTAGATCTAATGGAGTTCTCATGTACGTTTGGCAATTTTGTCCTTCCATATTGTAAATAGACTGTGAATTTGTATTATTTGGATTTGGAGGTGACTGGGCAGGTAGTTAATTTGGTTTTTGTGGAAATGGTAGTGAATGTTGTGGGTTTGGATTTTGAGGTTGAGAGGGTTGAATAGGTTGAGGAAAATAATGTGGTGAAAAAAAGGGTAAGGTTGTTGAAATTGAAGATATTGAGGATACTTTCCATAAGGATTTTTCCATCCCTATGCCCAAGGTTGAGGCCAAGGTTTCCAAGGCATGGGTGTAGTCCAATTACTTTGTGATGGTTGTGCATATGTTTGAGTGTTGAAACCTTGGGTCTTACTTGATTGTGGATTTTTCCATCGTCTCTTGGCAATAAAATAGAGTATTTCTACTTGATTTAGCATTATTTCCTCTTGATAGATAGATTTAAGACCTGGTATTGAAGGACATTCCTTTGTATCATGATTTTCTACACATATAACATAGATTTCTACACTTTTTAAGTCAAGAGGGCATTCTCTTAAGGCATGCTTCTTTCTACATTTTTGACAAAATATAGATAATGCAGCATTTTCAGCCTTTTTCTTGTTTTTTACTTTAAGGGTATCTATTTGTTCACTAAGACTCCACAAAATATCTATTTTAAGGTTGTCAAGCAAATTGCCTATTTCAGCCCTACTTACTGTCCCAGTTGTAGATTTATTAATCCTAGACATAACAGGATCTCTTGGATTTTTCCTAGTTCTTGCCTTTCCTCTTGAAATGTGTATGCATAATTCACAAATAAATCCAAATGATAACTATGAAATATATCCTTTACCCATCAAATTGAGAAGATCTATCCACTCATCTCTGATAGATTTTAATAATAGATCTTTCAAAGTTTCTTCATCTAGATTATGCATTTTATCCCTTTTAACACTATATACAAATCTTTCAACAAAATATTCAAGATCTTCATCTTCTTTCTGTACCATTTTAAAGACTTCATCTTTAAGATTATGGGGCATACAATAATCCTTGTATTTTTCTAAGAATGGAGTTTTCATTTGTTCCCATGTTCTTATAGAATGTACTATTAATCCCATAAAACATTTTAATGTTGCATCCTTAAGAGTGGCTGGAAACAATTTCAAATTTTGAGTATCAAACAAGTAGTCATAGGATCTACACAAGAATTCAAACTCTAGGAGAAATGTTTCAGGATCCTCATTTCTTAATCCATGAAAATTAGGAAGGATGGAGGGTGAGATATTTTTCATTGTGGTTGTTGTATCTTCATTGAGAACGGGAAATCCAAAATGTTATGGATCTCCACTAGCACCTCCTCTTCCTCTTCCTCCACCTCTTCCACCTCCTCTATTTTCTCCTCTTCCATCGCTAATCCTAGGTTGTTCACCTTCACATTATGTACTTCTCCTTCCCCTTCCCCTGCCATTGTAGATTCCTCAAAACTAATGTAAGGTTCTAAAATTTGATTTTTTGCTTCCTCCTCTAGCCCCTCTAGTTCTTCTATCAATGGAATGTTAAAATAGGTTTCTTATTCTTCCTCTCCACTAGGGATTTATAGTTCTTTTCCTAGAAGTTGTTCTCTAGTTGAAGATAACAAAATTAATACTTTTGTTGGCAATGTAGGATCTTATTTTTCTACTATGGCTTCAGTAGAGGAAGTTGGTGAATCTCTAGGCCGGATTTTAGATCTAAGTACCTCAGGAAGTCCATGTCTATCTGTGATTGATGGAATATGAGTTTGGGTGGATGGTGTGGAACTATGAGATTGTGGTGGGGTGAGTGATGATGTTGGAATAAAACTCATACATCTACCTACATATCTACCTCTAGAATCTCTTTCCATATGCATATCATTTATATATATATATATCTATATATATATATTAATGAAAAGAAAAAAGCTCATATATACACTTCCATGGAAACGGCGCTGAAATGTTTGGTAATTTAATTGATGTTAAATTACATACATGAATTATCAATTAAGGCTAGTAAACTGATGAAATGTATGTACACTATATGTGCTAGGAGTCTTTTTCACTCACACAATTCCTAAGCTAATTTGAGATATCAAAATGCACATGTTTCTCTACAACTACGTAAGAAAATACATCACCCATAAAAATGAAATCAATTCCATTTCTCTTGCTTAAAAGAATGATCACACTCTTCTTGAAATAAACTTCACACTTGCTTCTTACTTAAAATAAAATCACACTCACACTTTGCTTGAAATAAAATCACGCATACACTTGTTTTAAAATGAAATCACTCTAGCTTATAAATAAAATTACACTTCCTTGAATGAAAATCACATTTTCAATAAAATGAAATCACTCTTGGTTGTAAACAAAATCACACTTTCTTGAATGAAAATCACACTTGCAATAAAACCACACTATAAATAAATCTGCTTCAACAGAAAGAAAGATTAACTCTATAAATGAAAACCATATTTATATCATTGTAATGTAAAGTTATGCTTCTAATCTATGTTAATTTACACTCTCATCATGTGCACTAGAGATCTCGCTTCGCCTTAATAATGAAATGATTAGATAAACCTACTACAAAACAGTCTTAAACTTATATCTAAAACTCAAAACTTAAGTGATTAAATGAACTAACTAAAAATTGTACAGGAAATACAGAATGCAATGCTAACTACAAAGAAAAGAAAACCTTACTATCTCTCTTGATGGGACCCTCCTACGAGAAGCAGGCATTAGTATGATGCTTTCATGAGATGATTGACCATGCATTGGAATCACACAACAGAGCAATAAAAAGTAATAGAGTTTGTTTATAAAAACAGAGTGTTTATAAAATAGAATTCAAGTCTATGTCTGCGATGCCGAGAGGTAAATTTCTAAAACCCTTACACATCAAATGTTTCAGAGAATTAAACCTTATTCTAATCGACATTAGCTAAAATTAACTTTGAAAGATAAGATAACGTGATTTTCTCATGATTTTCTATCAATGCAGCAAATCATGAGGATAAAAATGTGCACCTCTCTTGCATGGTTCTCTTTCTACGGTGGTTGACTTTCACTTTGACTGGGCTGTTAGGGTGTCTTCTTTATTGATTCAAGCTCCGAAAGTAGGAACAAATCATTGTACTAACTAATTTCCAACTACCCATATGCCTTATCTTTGGCTGAAGCTTCACAACCCATTCTTTCAGAAGACTAAAGACATTCCGAAAATAATATTTAGAACTCATGAGGGTCATTATGAATTTTTGGTCATGCCTTTTGGCCTTACCAATGCACCTTCCACATTTCAAGGTTTAATGAATTCCATTTTCAAACCCTTTCTTAGAAAATTTGTGTTAGTATTTTTTGATATTACTAATCTATAACAAGTCTGAAGATCATGTTCAACATGTGACAGGGTGCTCAAACTATTGGAGAGAAACGAATTATATCAAAAAGCTCCATGTTTCTTTGAGTACAAGGGGAATTTGGTCAATTGTATCTCATGAAGGTGTTAAGGTAACCCTAGCAAATTGAAAACCATTAAGATGGAAAATCCCCACATCCATAAAGCATCTGCGAGGATTTCTTGGGTTGACAGGGTATTATCGCAAGTTTGTTAAGAATTATGGGAGAATAGTAGCACCTCTAACAACATTATTGAAGAGAAAGATGCATTTCATGGACACCAGAAGCAACGAAGTCCTTTTGAACATCTTAAAGAGGAAATGTGCCAATCACCGGTCTTAGCTACACCGAACTTTACAAAAACCTTTATTGTGGAATGTGATGCCTCAGGAAATGGAATTGGTGTTGTTTTAATGCAAGAATAAAGACCCATTGCTTTTGAAAGTCATCCAATCAAATTAAATTATTTACACAAAGCTATTTATGAGAATGAAATGTTGGCAAACTACATTCACTTAAGAAATTGCAACCATACCTAATGGGGAGACACTTCAAGGTAAAAACAGATCATGATAGTCTTAAATACTTTTTAGAACAAATATTATCTTCAGAAGAGCAACAAAAATGGGTCACAAAGATGTTGGGTTATGAATTTGAAATCATCTACAAAAAAGGGGAAGCAAAATGTTGTGGGAAATGAAATCTTAAGAAAGGATGAGGATGTGGAATCATTTCTTTGCGCCATTTCTATTATCCAACCAAATTGGATAAATGAAGCAAGGGATGAATGGAAGAATGATAAAGAAACGTGGGCACTCATTCAAAAGTTACAGCAATATCTCAGTACATCTGATACATTTAGCTAGAAAAATGATTTGTTATGGTACAAATATCGGTTATACCTATGTAAGAATTCCCAACTCAAACAAAAGATTCTTAGGGAATTTCACACCTCTCCCTTAGGAGGGCACTCAGGATTTCTAAAAACTTAAGACAGGGTTAAGAAGGATTTTTTTTGGAATGGACTTAAATTATATATTCAAAATTTTGTGGTGGAATGACTAGATTTCCAAAAAAATAAACTTGAAACAATTAAGACCCTCGCCCTATTACAACCTTTATCCATTCCAAGCCAACGTTGGGAGGAGGTTTCAATGGATTTTATGACAGGTTTCCCCAAGTCCGAAGGAAAGAGTGTTATCATGGTGGTAGTTGAAAGAATTACCAAGTATGCACACTTTTGTGCATTATCTCATCCATTTAAAGCGAGTACAGTTTCTACTGCATTTATGGAAACAATTCAAAAGCTACATGGAAACCCAAAGATTATTGTAAGCGAAAGAGATCCCATTTTCACTGGAAATTTTTGGACAGAATTATTTTCTTGTCTTGGTACTCAGTTAGCTCATAGCTCATCTTATCATCCTCACTCTGATGGGGAAACTGAGATAGTAAACAAATGTTTGGAAGAATATCTTCGTTTCTTTGTATTTGATGAACATACACAATGGGTGAAATGGTTGCCTCTGGCTGAATGGTGGTATAACACATCCTTCCATACTACAACAAAAATGACCCTGTTTATGGCACTTTATGGATATCATCCACCATCCATCACATCATATTTAAGAGAAAATTATAAGGTTCAAGTAGTGGAAGATCACATCAAGCATCAATAACAAGTTCTCCAACTCTTAAAGGATAACCTCACTTTGGCACAAGATAGAATGAAACAACAGGCAGACCAACATTGCAGCAAAAGAAGTTTTGATGTAGGTGATTGGGTATTCCTACAGCTACAGCCATATAAACAAATGTCCTTCAAGCAAGCTAAGAAGGACAATAAATTATCACCAAAGTATTACGATCCGTACAAGGTGTTGCAAAAGATAGGTACTATGGCATACAAATTGGAACTTCCTACAGCTTCCTGAGTGCACCTAGTTTTCCATGTTTCATGCTTAAAGAAGGTTATAGGTAACAAGATCCCAGCTCAAACAATATTGCCAGAACTTTATGAGGAAGGAAAAATCATATTGGAATTTGAATCAGTCATAGAAACAAGAACTCGATAGCTACAAAATCGATCAATTTCAGAGTATCTTATCAAATGGAAGAAGTTACCCTTAGAAGATTCCACATGGGAAGATGAGAATTTTATATAGAAGCATCTAGAACTTCTCAAGTGTTGAGGACAACACTTTTTTTAAGGAGAGGGGCATGCTAGGTCCCTATAATATTAATGATTCCCCCATTACTATTGTCATTGTAGCCCTTATTTTTATTGTTGTGCCCCTATTGTCCCCATATTGTTATTATTATGCCCCATAGAAGCCCACTATTGTTATTTTTTTGCCCTTATATTATTATTGTTAAGTTAGTTTTGGTTATATTGTGACCCCTTAGACTCCTATATATAGAAAGGATGTTTTGTCATTTGTATCATCCAATAATTGTTCATTTCTGTAATGTAAAGGAGGTTGCCCCCTCGAAGAGGCTGATTTCTAAGTTGTTGATCTATCTTTTCTATCTGCCCATATGCCCCGTTTTTTGGCTGAAGCTTCAAAACCCATAAAACGTTGGACTTAGCTACAGAAACATACATCAATTGTAGAATCACTGTAATTCGGTAGCTCAGGTAAATATTTAGTTAAATAATAAGGAAAAATGATATTTATGAATTAGAAGATGATTATGTGCCTTCTATGATATCAACCTTGTAAATCGATACCCAAATTGGAGTTATGAAGGTTAAAAAGGGAGGAATGGAGTGAAAAAGATTTTTCAAAAAGAAGCAATTTTTGGGTTCAAGAGAGACACATCTCCTAGAGAAATCTTGATCTGCTGTGATCATACCAAATATCCTGTGAGGACTCTGGTTATACAAATAAACTATTGTGTTACATGCTTCTGCCTGCAAATGCAGTGGCGGACCTTGGTCATATAGCATAGCTCTTGCAGCTCCAACTATGCTCATGTTCTTCCTAACTACCCCATTCTGTTGTAGGTTATGGGGAGTTGTTAGTTCTATTTGAATTCCTTCTTTGGCACAAAATTGCTTGAAGGTTTTCTAAATAAATTCAGCTCAATTTTCGCTCCTAAGATCCTTCACCTTCTTCCAAAACTCCTTCTCAAGAAAATCCTTAAATTCTACAAATTTGGAAACACTTCATCCTTTTTTCGCATGAATTAGATCCAAAATTTTTTAGAGAAATCATCGAAAAAAATTACATAGTACTTATGTTTTTTTTTGGAGGCTGCGGAAAAGGGACCACAAACATAGGAGTGTGTTGTAGCATTTTTTGGTTTTGGTAAGTTAGTATCAATTAGTCAAAAAAACGAAAATCATTGCAAAAAATGTTAAGTTAGGATATGGACAAAAAGAATATTGAATCAAAAAATGCTAGGGATATTTTATAAATAAGTCCATATCAAATAAAATGTTAAAATAGATGCCCTAAAAAATGAAGGAAAAAATAAAATGTTAGGCTAGAAATAAAAGAAAAATAATAAATTCTGAAAGTGTCGCAAATCCAAATTCCACTACTCTTAGTCAATTTT
Organism: Pinus taeda; assembly: GCA_000404065.3. Taxonomy (NCBI): domain Eukaryota; kingdom Viridiplantae; phylum Streptophyta; class Pinopsida; order Pinales; family Pinaceae; genus Pinus; species Pinus taeda. The sequence goes on along the minus strand of APFE030696607.1, from coordinate 36,597 downwards.
ATTTTTGCAAATAAAGGTTGTGTGCAGATTGTTTAAATGCCACACTAGTTCATACAATCCAATTGTACAGTTTAATCATGATTGGATTTGATTTAAATTGTTTGTCAATGGGTAGCAATTAAAATTGGTTCAACAGTTTAATCTGAGCCAATGGAGGAAATAAGGGATAGAAGTAGATTAGTCATTAAAAGGAAAATATTGAGTTTCTAGTCTAAATGCACTGAGAGAACTAAGTGAGAAAATGTTAGCAAAGCTAAGGGTAGGTAGACAAATGGAATACAATTGGAGCATGAAAGGATTTTATCCTAAGTTATAACATTGCAAGGATGTGCATATGGTATGGATTTTAATTTTCCATAAATCCTAATTATTAATGTAATTATGCAAATATTCTAACTTCATCCATTCATTTACCCACAACCCAGAATTTTCACATCTGCCATACATCTCAACCCCACCATCACTTTTTGCCTCCATTGTTAAATCCCATTCATCTTATCTTACATCCCGCACACTCCCCCAAAATCCGATGGCCCACATCACTCCTCGGCCCTCAATTGTTGTTCGAACTTTATCGGCGAAGGTGGGTCTGAAATAGGCAGTTTTGGAAACCACCATCCAAAACTATTTTTTCCCCATCCTAGCCTTTCGGGACTTAAAATACCGAAACAACTTACTGCTCTAACTCGCTCCTAAACGTGGTTTAAATTTGACCGTTTACCACCACTCCCACGTCATTGTCCACGTCCGCCCGAGGTTACTTCCTCCGTCCAATCACCTATCACCTATATGTTATTCATTTGATTCACAACTCCCACGAATTTATGCCCCATAGACCCGTTTATCAGTCCCGTTGGATAATTAATAAGAATTTAGCCATTCATTGAATAGCCCTACTCCATTTTTGTTCATTATAAACCCTGTTCCTTCATGAAAACCGTTACACAGTATATTTTTGAAACTCAATTCATCACTGGAGATTTCGTTCTTGCAACCTAAAAAACAGACTCATCATTCAACCAAATTTGTCATTTTGTTCAGAGACAACAACCACGTCCACCTATCTACTTTCAGTGATACTGTTTTTCTGTTATCACTGTGTTTCAGAAAGATTTCTTCCATTCCTGTCACTCTCAAACTATAATTCACTTAACAAGATGGCTCCTAAGGGAAACGAAATTGCTAAAATCCCAAATCCTCTCATTCATCCACAAGTTGACTTCCATCATACTCCCCTGGTCGACAAAGATTGTAAAATCGTTGAGTCTTCCTCTCAATTTTATTTATATGAAATTTACTGTTGGATGGAAGATCAATTAGTTGATCAGACAGATGAAATAGGACTTTGGGACTCCCACCTTCCTCATTATATTTTCCCTTAGATACACGGAGCACCTAAATTTGTCAGGAAATTCCATGAATCCTATGATCCCATTCAAAGAGAAATAATTTCAGCCATAAGAGAAATCCTTTGTTTCATCAATGTTGAGTCCATTGAAAGATGTTGCAGGCCCCAACTATGGCACCAACCCATCCTTTTTCTCATGAAAGCCTTATAGAAGCCTATCAAAAGCTAGATTTTAGTAAAAGATCTCAAACTCTTAAATTTTTCTTAGTTGTAGATAGCCCTTTGCCTAAAAGAAATATCCCTTTGATTCATCCATGTTCCTAGATGGAACCAAGCAAATCACCACCATTATGTCTTATCTTCTTGGTTTTAATGAAGCCATCTTAGGTTTCTTGTCTATCTTTTCTGTTGATTCCAAACCCACTATTATTTATAACTTCAGCCAATTCCTAGCTGAAATCATCCATGAACAATTTGTCCAGTTTAACATTGAAGAAGTATTCAAGTATGCTTTAGTGCTTGTATACCTTCTTATACATTTTCAGGGAGACAAGTTTCCATTCACCTTACAAAATCTAGATGAGGAAGGCAACCATCAACCAATGATCTTTTGGACTTCAATGGGAATGAAGGAGAAGGAAGAATTTACATATAAATAGTTCATAGAATTGTAAATTCATCCAACTATTAGTCTTATGAGCAACACTCCAGTGCCAAGAATCAGCGAGGGAATTACGAAAGTATTACAGTTGGTTGATCAAGCCACCACAAGAGGTTTGTATCTTTACCAAACCTATACAGAAATCAGAGTCTATGGTTGTGAGCTTCCACCCTACAAAATTCTTAAGTTCCTCCCTATCAGAATATTTTCATTGGAATATATTAGGCAAAGGTTAAATGCAGATGAAGTACATTTTGTAGCTGCAAAGAAGAAATCACAATTCAAGCTAAAGGCTCAGGTTGGTCCTTTCATCTGCAACACTAGAGAGGTAGGAGAAGAAGTAGACAGGTTATTGAAGGAGAACACCCTTCAATAAGCAGAAGAACAAGCAGTCTCTACTTCAAATGTACAAACTCCACTTGCATAGGAAAAGGCAGCAAAGCGAGGAAGGGAAGAACAATCATCCCCTACAACTGAAACATCAAGCCAAGGGGTTAGAATTATGCATAAAAAGAAGAGACCTAGGATCTATGTGAAGGTTAGTGCAACAAATGAGCCATAGAAAACAACATTTGATGGACTTGGGTAGACTTTACGTTTTACACAGTGTAGTGGACAGTCTACACAATCCCCCAGTCATTCCACTACTTCTCAAGAACAACAGATGATTCAAACTAGTGGAACCAGTTAGAAGAACAAATAAGATGATATCTTCCATATTTTCAGTGAAATGAAGAAGAAGAATGAGGAAGTGAAGCTAAACAGTTATACTCAATTCTGGAAACATTCTTCCAGTTCTCAAGCTAGACTTGTTTCAGTCTTTGACTTTGAGAAGGGTAAGATGCAAATGGACTTCTTACAAGCTCAAATTCCACAGCCCGGGACTCCTGCACATTATCACAAGTAATCTTCATTTTAGTTTAATGTAAAACATGTACATCCAATTGAGCAAATTGAGATGCACAAACAGACTGGCCAGATGATTTCTTCCACTTTAACTCATACTTCCATGAGTTTGTCAATGTTTCAGGTCACCTTGGCTAATACACAGTCACAACTCAAGTTGGAAAAAGTTTCCACACTGGCAAAGGACATCAAGATCAAATCCTTGGAAGATCTGGTGCTGAAGATGGGATATTATCCCTCAAACATAAATGCAGCAGAAGAACTTGTCAAGAAGAAAAATGATGAGCTCTCAGCATTAAGGAAGCAACTTAAACTACCAGCTTCTGAGGACCTGTTGAAGGCCCTGAAAATTAGGTCTACAACAAGGGGGATACCCACCTAGTCTGGACCTTGAAAGTAGCTACTTTTCCATTTGTGATGGTGGGTCCGACTAGGGATAATGGGACCAGTTTCCCAATTTGTTTGTGATGATGCTAAGGGGTGATGTTTTCTTTTCTAAAATTTTCTAAATAAAATTCTTTTAATCTAAATATAATCTAACACATGCAATTTTATTCTAATGAATGTAAACATCTAATTCTAAAACTATCCCGAGATTAAATCTTCACTTATGCAATCTAAAATAGTTTCTAATAGCAATTGGTAATAAAGACTATTTAATTGCTACGAGAAAAGAATCCATTAAAAGTGAATTGTTTTGTATAAGAAATTAGCCAAAACAATTATGATAAGCATATCGCATAATAAGTAATTCATATACTCATCATAAACAAAATAGTCACCACCGTACAAAAGTGCCAAATGACGACTTAAACATTCAAGCTTTCCTATATAAACAACTAAAAATAATATATTACTTGACACATAAGCAAAAACCATTAAGAGATAAAAATACCATTGATAATACGTCCTACTCATGAGCTTCAGCAATATAGATTTATCTTCTCATAATGCAATATCTACTAAGAGTACAGAAGTGCATTTCAGTAGTAGACATTAAACACAAATATCAATAAATCTCGTTCCATTTATTCATAAAAATCTCCTCAAAGGATGCAGAAGTGCATGTTTTGAAGAACTGTTTTTGACAAATTTCTGGACCCCTCTCTAAATGCATGAGAGGGGTTTAAATACTACTAACTAAAGACAAAATAGTTTATTACAAAAAATAGGAGGAGGTTTAAATGACCGTCCTCATCTAAGGAAAAAATAAATCAAAATAAAACTAAAATTGTATCTGAAAATTAACTATGCATCTGTTCTCTCATATCGCAAGCATTCAACATTGGCTTCAGGAGCATCGGTTGGCTGACCTCCGATTTTAGTTGTCCTATGAAAACAGAATCAGCAAGTGCTGGCGCTATCTTCTCGGTGGAATTTGTAAGGAATTTCAGAGTCATACACTGAATATGCGGTTTCACCAAGTGTTGCCAATAAGTATCCCGACTTAACTTGGTTAACTTTTTGATTGACTTTGCATTTTCTTCAGCTTTCTGTCCCCAATTTGTCTACAGTTGTTGTGCTTTTGGAAGAAATCCTGGAGTGGTTTCTGATATCATGTTTGTTCTATGTATATTTTCATTGAAACAATCAATGGCATTGCTTGCTACTGTCATTGCTTCTTCCACTGCCTATTATGCCTTCTTGATCTGTGTATCCCTCTTATTAAACAACATTTCTTTGTGGGATTCATTGATCTTTGGCAACCTTGCTTTCTTGCCTTCCTCTGATTCCTGCAAATTCAAATAGTCAGAAATTTTCTTATCAATTAAATCATAATCAAGTCAAAAATCCATGACTTTACTTGTGATTTTGTCGCTCATCTCGCAGTGAGAGCTCCAACGCGATATTCTTTGGCAGAGTGTCCCTTGCTGTTGCAAGAGTTGGTCATTCAAGACAAGGGCTTCTATGATAAATTCTGTGACTTTGGGGTCATCTTTGTGCATTTCTAATGTGGCCTGTAATTTTTGTTCTTTTTCAGCCAGACTACTTTGATAACCCATCTACATCTGCTGAAACTCCTGTTGTAATTTTTCCAATTTTTCTTCTGCTTCCTGACTAGCACTGGCCTGCTGTAACTATTGCCGTAAAAATAAGATTTTATCCTCTTTATCCTTAAGCAATATCTGAACTTCGAATGCTTTATCAATAGTAGCAGAAGCATATGCTCCTACAATTTGGGACAATTTAGTCAGGTTCTTTGTTGGACCAGTGGTAAGGTCTCGCCAAAGGACATCCAGATGCTCTACTTCAGGTGAGAGCGCGCTATCTATTTTTCGTTTCTTTCTCTGTCTCCTGACCACTGCTTTGTGCTATGGACTGTAAAACGCATCTAGAGGAGGGATTTTCTCTATCTTTAGCATGATTTCAGATGACGGGGCTATGGGAATGTGTTCAGTCTCTAGAGCATTGGCAACTGTTTCAATAACCATTTATGTGATTGTCTGTGCTAGTTTCCTTGGTGTTTTTACGTTTTTCTCCTCAGTGTTGATCAATTCATTAAATGTTTCCGACTCTTTCTCCAGCTCTACTCTCAATGGCTTTGTTGGCTGGATGAGGGGAGCAGGAACTTTCACCTGTGTTGGTGACAACACTTGCTGCTTAGGATTCTCCTTGGATTAGGTAGTATCCTTGACTGGTCCTTCACTCTTATTGTGGTCGCTTTCTAACCATCTAGACCCTTTTGGGGATTCTCTTCCAGACCTAGATTTAGACTTTTCTGGCCCCGAGCTTCCACTTATATTGATACTGGGAGTGGGTTCCCTTACTGGTTCTAAGCCAACTTGTCCAAGGGGAGGTTTGCCAATCTTCATTCTATGTAGAGTTTAAACTCTTGGAGTTCTACTGGGCCAAACTGGATTTGGGCCATGTGTAAGATATCTCTGAGTGTGCTCTTCTACTAGAAAATGTCATCGAAGAGATCATCTTCCTTAGTGAACACCTTTATTTTAACAGTCGTAGTAAGATTCTTTATTATATCAAAGGGATCGAACTGTCTCCCTAGGAACTTAAACAATCATAGACTCAACTTGTTGTCTACTTCTCCAAAAGCATGACCTAGATCAAACAATGCAAAAGCCGCACATGCCAAAGGGAATTACGGCCAGATTTCCTTTTTCATGTCTTTTAGTTCTTTGCGCATTCCTCCAGCCCCTCAGGTTTGGTAGGCTATTTCACGGGCCATTAAATTGTCAAGAAGATATAAGGGAAGTACATGAGCGGAAGCAATGCTTCTGAATACTTTGATATGAGTAAAAAATTCTTCTCCGAACCATCTTCCGATGGGGAGAATATCAATTTCAGCTTCGTGAGAAAATCTTAGGGCATCTTTATTATACATCTTGTGAATGGATAGCATAACTCCATGGTAAATTCTATAAAAATATGGGGTGAACTTAGAATCCCACAATTCCTTATGGTAGACTTGAATGGGCAAGGGATTCTGTATCGTCCATTTCCAACCCATAAGAGGAAATTTAGAAACAAAATAGATAGCATCCATGACATAAGTAGCTAAAAAGAAAGGAGGGTAAATCCTCTAAGAGGGAGTCCTTTTAGACCGATAATTCCAAATAGCAGATGCTAAGTTATCAGAAAAAATTTGGGCTTAGTCCATAATAGTGGCGTTGGTGGCCGCATCCAGTAGGGATAGCCACTCGGATGAAAATTTATTGATATCAAGTTTTCCGAAAAGTCTACATAACATTGCAACAGTGAAACAATATGCAGAGGAGAGGGAACCAGTACTGTACATACCATGTTTGTTCTTTTTTAATGGCTCTTCCTTTGCTGACTAGTTTTTGGTGCATTCCGCCAAATCTTCATTCTCCTTGGCAAATTTCTCCACAAACTGCTTGTTATAGCTGGCCTATGGCTCTGGTAAATGATACATGCGTCTTAAATTATATGGGGTAAATGACCCAATAACCTCCTGGTTCCGAGACTTAAATTTCCTGTTTGTTATATCAGCATCGTCTATTACCCATTTGACCATATCTATATAGGGAAGTATTTTAGGCCTTGCTAGTATACGGTGCAAGAATGAGCATGCAAGCTCTGTAAGTGATGCTTTGGATGACCCGCGTGCATCTGTCATGATGGTAACCTCCATAACTCTCGAGTTTTATTCGTCTAGCAGACTATACATGCCTTCCAAAGTAGATATGCCTGCCTCTCTGGTATAGGTGGTATCCATAAATAATGGAGTCATCTCTGTTTTCTCAGTAACCGGAGCTTTTCCTTTCTTTCCCATCACGTTCTGCGCACTGCTTTGTATATTGTTCTACTTACCGCTCTTGTAAGTTCACAAGTAGGGAACTAAGACATAATGAGAAAGATAACAAATAATGGTAAGTAATAAGGTGACGGGAAAGCTCTTAATTTCAAAATCATATCAAATATATCATCCTACGTGAAACAACCTTTCACTCAGATCTAAATCATTTCTCATAAATAACCATCAATAAACCACTAAGTTGACATTAATGCCCATAACTCGGTATCGGATTACGAGAAATATTTCATTGAATGATGAGCCCTGTTGATCTGTGATAAAGTGATTTTATGATTTGCTTTGCAATATCGCAGATCGCCATATCACTAATCCTTATCATTAACAATCATTTTCTTCATTATGCGGCTGCACGATGCAATTAGCGAGATGTTTTATTGCATATCACGAGATCGAGACATTTTATCGTAGGTGGCGCTATATGAAAGCTGCGATATGCAATGAATCTATATGGCTTGTGATCTCTTATCATAGCATTTCGCAATTCCGATGATTTCTTTATATATGATGTCCTCCTTTACCCTTTGTGATGCGATGTTCATTATTAAGAGAACGATTTTATTTGAGACTTATCATAAGACTTAAGATTTTGCGTTTGCGGATGTTTTTCCTAAGTTTATGATAGTGTGTTTTATTAACAGGGGATTCTAAGGGCTAGTTTTTTTATTTTTTAGAAGGTTCCCCATTTATTTATTGTTATTACTAATACTAAATAAAAAGGGTGGTTTTTGCTGGCCACAATAATTGGCGATTCACTAGGAAGAACCAGTTATCTCTGATTATCTTTTGAATTTTCTAAAACTTCCAAAACAAAAAAAATTCCTGGAAACTCAAACTTTATTATAGAAATATAAAGTGCATCATGCTCTTAGCTATTAACAATGGTTTGTTCCTTCCAAGCTAATTATGATTATTTTCTTCCCAAAGCTAGTCATTGCATTTACATCAGTCACTACTTGGTTTATAAAGATAAAAACAAAGACATCTCTGTAGATCAGTTTTATGTATGCTCATTTGTCATAGGTAGAGCCTCTACTGCCAGCAAGCATTTATAGCCCTGACAGGGTTACCTGTTATCCAGGAATGATCTAGTATCCCACTTCAAGAAGTATACAATTTTCAAAGATAAATCCAGATTCACACTTATTGCTTTTCATTTTCTTTTAATTCTTAAAGAACAATGTCTTGGTTTGGTGGCCAAATTTTGACAGTGCCATTCACTTGATTGATAACTTTACTGAACAAGCTGGCTCATGATGAGACCCCTTGTCTTTTGATTGCAACAACATTGAGTCATTGCTCTATTTTGGTATGCAGTTTGGCAACGTCAGCTAGTTATAATCTTTATGATCATGATAAGTTGGCTCTTGATGAGACCTCTTATTCTTTAAGTTTATAGTGCATAGGTGTATTATTCTTTGAAACGTGTAATTCCCTAAGTGGGGAGGAAGTTATTGGTTCCTTAAGAATAGATTTGGACGACAATTATAGAATTTTTTAAGACAATTTTTCTACAGAGAACCTTCGTTTTGTTATTGATGCTTTTCATGACCGACCCACTAAAGGTTGTTTTTATCAAAATTCGTAAGGCTGAAACTAGTAAAATTTTTAGGCTTGTAGCACTTGACTATATCTTTCCATAATAATGATTAATTTTCCATATCAGTTCTATTTATACAAGAGAATTTTTTTTTTTTTAAAGAGACACTAATATTTTTTTGTGAAATCCAAAAGTAACCATTTACAACCTATTTTATTATCAAAATAAAGCTATAAACAATAATTTACAAAAATAGAAGAGTTCATCTTCTATGGAAAGTATTTTTAAAGGATCTGCCCATTCACAAGTAAAGATTCTTTTTTCCCTGCTAAATCTTGCAACACGAAAGTTGATGGACCTATAATTTCAACAATTTGGAATGGTCCAAGCCACATCCATTGGAATTTAGAATATTTGCCTTTTTCTTAGTGAGCTTTATCCCATTTCAATACTAAATATCCAATTTGAAAATCCTTTCTAGATACCATGTTTGAATCAAAGGAAGCTTTTACTAATGCTTGATGATGTGCATGGGTAATTTTAGCCTGTTCTCGTCGCTCTTCTAGCTTAAGGATCTGCAATTGTATTAGTTGCAAAGATGAAGAAGGTGTTTCTTCAATAAATTGAACTAAGGCTAAAGAAGGAATTGCTAGATGAGTTGGGAGAACTACTTCTTTCCCATAAACTAAATTAAAGGGAGAAGTGCCAATGGAAGCCTTTTGATTTATTCGATCTGCCCAAAGAGCATACATCAAAGATTTGTGCCAATTTTTATGATTCTGATCAATAGTTCGCTTAATGATTCTGATTAGGTTTTTATTTGTTGATTCAGCCAACCTGTTCCCTTGTGGGTAATAATTGGCAGAATACTTAAGTTTAAAACTTCTTTTAAGTGCAAATTCAGTCATAGCATTTCCAGAAAAGTATGATGCATTATCAAACATTAAAGAAAAAGGTAAGCCAAACCTGGTAATTATGAAATGATCTATGAAATCGATGATATGTTCAGCATTAGCTGTCTTGAGAGGAACTGATTCTACCCATTTAGTAAAATAATCTTTCACTGTAAGGATGTACCTATGCTGTTTAGAAGAGTGAGGAACGATCTCACCTATTATATCCAATCCCCATTGCTCAAATGGTTGGTCGATACTGACTGGTTGCAATGGAAATGATGGTTTCTTTTGTCTTCCAGCAGCAGTTTGACAAACTTGACATTTCCTTACATAGATATGTGTATCTTTAAATAGTGTGGGCCAATAGTATCCCGCGCACAAAATTTTATGTGTTGTTGCATCTCCTGCTTAATGTCCACCTGCTAGTCCATCATGGAGTTCCTGCAACACCTTTTCAGCTTCAGATTTCTCAAGACATCAAAGAAGAACATAATCATAATTCATCCTAAGAAGTATGTCATTTATGAGTTGATATTGCTTGGCTTTCAATCTTAGGGCTCTTTTCTTTATATAATTCAGATTTGAAAGAGCATATCCATTTTTCATATAAAACATGATATCAGCATATCTTGATTCAATATAGTTTAGGCTTACCTCATACATTTGTACCTCTTGATTAGGAGGTGGCATTTCTGATATAAGCGATGCTCCAGCCAACATCCTGCAAAAGCCTTGGCCTTTTACAATGTTTGCTGGCTTGATCTCAGCGTCGTATTCTTGTAGGGCAGTGACCCAATTTGCTCTCTTTTCACCAACGTCTTTCTGTACCAAGAGATTTCTTACTGCTGGAAACGACACTATTATCTTTGTATGGGTTTTACGAAGAAAGGGTCTAAAGTGTTTGATCACTTGGAAAACAACCTAAGCTTGTTTCTCAACGCCAAAATAATTTAATTCATCCCCTTGCAAATTTGAACTAAAGAAGGCAATTGGGGCTTCCGCTTTGTCTTGATTGGCTTGTGTGAGTATTGCAGCATATGACTTCTCAGAGGAAAATGTATACAAAATGAAAGGGTCGGAAAAATTTGGAGTTTCTAGGGATGGGACATTAAAAATTTCTTGCTTAATCAGATTGAACGCTTCATATTCTACCTGACCCCATTTAAAGAGTGAATTTTTCTTGATCATTGCCTGTAATGTTGACACAATGTTTGTGAAGTTTGGGAGAAATCTTTTAACAAAAATAATTTGTCCAAGGAAGGGTTGCATTTCTTTCTTATTATGTGATAGGGATATTTCAGAAATTTCCTTAATCCTATCTAGATCAATATGGATTCCAGATCTATACACTATAAATCCAATAATTTTTCTTTCACTTAATGCAAAAAAGGACTTTCTTGGATTAAGTGAAATCCCATACCTTTGACAACGTTGAAAGATCTGCTTTAAGTTTGTGAGGTGATTACTACTTTTTTTAGAATATACCGTTATGTCATCCAAGTAAATCACCACTTATTTGTTTACTAATCCCTTAAATGAAATATCCATGACCCTTTGAAATGTGGTGCCAACATTAATCAGCCCAAAATCGATCTTTGATATGCATAAGTACCCCATTTGGTTCTAAATGTGGTTTTTAGCTGATCATCCGGATGGACCAAAACTTGGTTGCAGCCGAAGAAACCATCTAAAAAGGACATCAATTTTGATCCTGCAACTGCTTGTAATATTTGTTCCATAGGAGGTAGGGGAAAATTATCCTTTTGGTAGGCTTTGTTAAGATTTCGTAAGTCAATACAAATTCGAATGTCTCCATTTTTCTTTCTGAGCGGAACCAGATTGGAAACCCATCTAGAATGTTGAAAGGGAAAAATAATTTTTGGCTTTTAACAATTTATTGAGCTCAGACTTAATCTGACTTTCCAAATTAGGATGGATCTTCCTCAGCTTTCGCTAGACTGGCTTTTCATCAGCTATCATCGGGATAGTATGTTGAATGATTGAAGTGTCGTAAGTCTTAAGGTCATCATAATTCCAGGCAAAGACATTTTTATACTGTTTCAGCAGTCGAACAAAGGCTAATTTTTCTTCTGAGGCTATACCAAGACCTAAATTGATATTTTGTGGCTTAGTATCCGTTCCTAGATTTACTAATTCATAGTTCAGAGTTGAACTCTGAAGTTTTGAATTGGTAGACCTTTTGAATCTGTCTTCTAAATCATATAGGTCTTCCAACTTGACTACAGATTTTGGTATGGCATTATTGATGCTCTCTTGTTGTAACTGCTTGTCATGTTGGTCCTCGTCAATTATCTTATTAGTGTAAGATCCTTCTAAAGTCGGGAAACTTACGATATTAGGGTCATCATTTAAAATCTACAGCTGGTACCATTATCAGGGATGAAGGGCCTAAAGATCATTTCGATTGAGAATCTGTCTAGGCTATAATCTTCTGAGGGAATGAGCTTGGAAGCTACATTTTCTAAGAGGTCAGCACTAGCATTTTGGAGTCTGGGAATGGATGAAATATTCAATGCTACAAAATGTTCAGTCAGATCTTGTACTAAAGATTGATAATGCTTTAAATGACCTAATAGAAAATGTATAGTATTTCATACCTATTTGATAACAATCTCGAAGTCTCCAAAGACTTGTAGATACTTGATGTCCAATCTGATTTCCTTATATAGCCCTTGTATTAAAGCTTCGTATTCTGCAGTGTTGTTTATGCAATCGAACTCGATTCTACAGGTTAGCATGGTTTTATTCCCTTCTGGACTATCTAATACACATCCTGCTCCTGCTCCATCATTAGACTTAGAACCGTCAAAAAATAATTTCCAAAACAAAGAGTTATTTACAGGACTATGTACAAAATTAACGCATTTAGAATTGTATGTTTGAGAAACGTTTTCTACTTGAGACAAAACAAAATGTTTTAAATAAGGCGAAGTATGAGCATTGAAATTCCTAAGAAAGAGTCAATAGAATAGTTGCTCAACCTTTGGTTGCAAAGTATCCAATAAGTTGCCAATCGGTTGCAAAGTATCCATGAAGCTTTTCAGAACAATCCCTGCAAAGAATTAAACCATAAAATTCAGGAATGTCTGTGACTAATTGATATACATACCTTTGGATTCGATGAGAGCCTTATGATCACTTGATTTAGTTCACCAACTACTTCAACTTGCGATCGGTCCAGCTGAACTATGCATACTACAGATTTTTGAGGTTGGATGTTTAACTTTGCACAAATTGTTTTAGGCAAAATATTAGATGAAGCTCCTGAATCTACCAAACAATTATGCAAAAGTTTATTGAAAATTTCGTAAGTAAGGACGAATGGGGGAGTATGGGATTTTGACCTACCTCCAATTAAAGAAATATCATTTCGGTCAAATTTATTTGCCATACTAGTTGGAGGTCTTCCCATCTCATGAGAAGCTTGCGAGATTATAGCGGAAGGAAGAGGTGCAACGAATATTGCATGTAACTATTTCAAAAGTAGTTTCTATTGATGCTTTAATTTACTCAGTTCATAAAAAGTAATGTTGGCCCTAGTCTTCTTCATGTTTTCAACGATATTATACTCCATCTCATAAAAAACAATCAGTGTTTTAGTTGGAGTTGATGAATCGGATTGGACTGGGCTTGTTTGAGTCACTTTTGGTGATGATTTCTTACCTACGACTTTATTCTTGGAAACTGAGCTTGCGTTCTTCTATTTAGAAGTAGGTTGTGGAGGATCGAGTTGATTTCTACTTCTGGGACTGATTGGCAATGCCTCTTGAACCTCTTCGTCTGGAAGAATGAAGTCCCACATTCCTTGTAGCTCTACAACTTCATCTTCATCAATAGGTTCTTCATTGGACACTTCTTCTTCTTCTCCTTCGGATTCTACATTTGTTATAACATTGGGAGGCTTAGGATCAGTTGAAGGGTTTTTTCTATAAGGCTTGTAGGGTTTCTTAGAAGAAGTCTCTGCTACTTGTCTTTTAATATCAACCATTTCGTTAGACATGTTTTTTAAAACTTTCTACAATCCTTCTAAATCAAATGGGTCCTTTAATTGCTTTTTCTTAGGATCATATCTAAAAGTAACCTTCTTAGATTTTCTCTCATCAACAGCATTTCTTTTTCCAAAGCTAAGATACATTTTTCTACTACTATAGCTTCCTTCATGTTTTCGGCCAATAATGTCTTGGTAGCCCTATCAACAAAGATTGCTATGTTCGATGGTAAAGCAGATATGTACCATTCACTTCGAACTTCTTCGCTAGGCTTGGAAGCAGTAGGGATTTTATTCGAAAGTTTGTTGAAATGCGAGTTGAAATCTTTGATAGGTTCTCTCGATTCAGTCTTTAGATTTGATAGATCATTAATCAATATTGTCGTAGACCTATCATCGCTGAGCTTTGTCAAGAATTACTCTTGGAAAATGTCCCAACTAGTAATGGATCCTGATGGTAATGAAAAATACCAGGACCCAGCTGCTACTTGTAAAGTATAAGGAAAAAGTCTAACAACAGTGTCTTCATTTGTAACCCCATTTAAATTTATTGATAACATAAAGTTATTTATGTGTTCTTCTGCTAGCATGCCTGCTTCAGGGTTAAACTCTGGCAGCCATTTTTCAGGATGGGCCAGTAATTGACTCAAGGGCACAGGCATTGAGACTACCCCTGGATTGTTCCATGGATTTTGAGCCATTGTTGAACCTAATAACAGAGGAAAGCGTAGATGAGGTTCCTTGTGGTAGGGATGAGGATGTCGAAGTTCCAGTACTTTGTTGAACAATGATATGAAGTGGAGGAGTTGATGGTTGACTTTGCAATAGAGAAGATGGAATGGATGTTGATGATGAAAGAGTCTCACTATCAGACCCTTGAGGTGTCTTCCTTGCTCTTTTCCTTTTAGGTAGAGGTAATTCGGTTGGTCGATACCAAAATTTTCACTCTGTAATCTGGTAAGAGGATGAGAAGGATTGCATTGTGAAGTCACACTACTTTGAGATAATTCAGATTTCTACGGTTATATAGAAATTTTTTGAAGTTATGGATCAAAGACTCAACTTCAGGGGGTTTGATAGTGGATTTATCTTAAATGTTCGGGTTAATGGTAGTGGTTGCTGTTTTCTCAACTTCTCTCTTAAGATTTAAAGACTCGGAATGCGATGGAAAATTCAAGGGAGATGTTGAGGACGATTTACTCTCAGAATGGTTCTTAGATTTAGATTTACTAGCCATTCACAGTTTTTTCCCTCCTTCTAGCGCCATATGTTGAAGGCCCCGAAAATCGGGTCTACAAAAAGGGGGATACCCACCCAGTCTGGACCTTGAAAGCAGCGCCTTTTCCATTTGGGATGGTGGGTCCGATTGGGGATAATGGGACCAGTTTCCCAATTTGTTTGTGATGATGCTAAGGGGTGATGTTTTCTTTTCTAAAAGTTTCTAAATAAAATGCTTTTAATCGAAATCTAATCTAACACATGCAATTTTATTCTAATGAATGTAAACATCTAATTCTAAAACTATCCCGGGATTAACTCTTCACTTATGTGATATAAAATCGTTTCTAATAGCAATCGGTAATAAATATTATTCAATTGCTATGAGAAAAGAATCCATTAAAAGTTAATTGTTTGGCATAAGAAATTAGCCGAAACAATTATGATAAGCATTTCGCATAATAAGTAATTCATATACTCAGCATAAATAGAATAGTCACCACCGTACAAAAGTGCCAAATGACGACTTAAACATTCAAGCTTTCATATATAAACAACTGAAAATAATATATTACTTGACACATAAGCAAAAATCATTAAGAGATAAAAGTACCATTGATAATAAGTTCTACTCATGAGCTTCAGCAATATAGATTTATCTTCTCAAAATTCAATATCTACTAAGAGTATAGAAGTGCATTTCAGTAGCAAACATTAAACACAAATATCAATAAATCTCATTCCATTCATTCATCAAAACCTCCTTAGAGGGTGCAGAAGTGCATGTTCTGAAAAATGTTTTTGACAAATTTCTGGACCCCTCTCTAAATGCATGAGAGGGGTTTAAATACTACTAACTAAAGACTAAAAATAGTTTATTACAAAAATATAGGAGGAGGTTTAAATTACCATCCTCATCTAAGGAAAAAATAAATCAAAATAAAACTAACACTGTATCTGAAAATTAACTATGCATTTGTTCTCTCAGATCGCAAGCATTCAGCATCGGCTTCAGAACCATCGGTTGGCCAACCTTCAATTTTAGTTGTCCTGTGAAAACAGAATCAGCAAGTGATGGCGTTATCTTCTCGGTGGAATTTGCAAGGCATTTCAGAGTCACACACTGACTGTGCGGTTTCACCAAGTGTTTCCAGTAAGTATCCCAATTTAATTTGGTTAACTTTTTGATTGACTTTGCCTTTTCTTCAGCTTTCTGTCTCCAATTTGTCTGCAGTTGCTGTGTTTTTGGGAGAAATACTGGAGTGATTTCTAATATCAGGTTTTCTCTATGTAGATTTTCATTGACACAGTCAATGACATTGCTTACTGTTGTCGCTGCTTCTTCCGCTGCCTGTTTTTCCTTCTTGATCTGTGTATCCCACTTATTAAACAATATTTCTTTGTGGGATTCGTTGATCTTGGGCAACCCTGCTTTCTTTCCTTCCTCTAATTCCTACCAATTCAAATACTCAGAAATTTTCTTATCAATTAAATCATAATCAAGTCGCAAATCCACGACTTGACTTGTGATTTTTTCGCTCATCTCACAGTGAGAGCTCCATTGTGATATTCTTTGGCATTGTATCTCTTGCTGTTGCAAGAGTTGGTCATTCAAGGCAAGGGCTTTTGTGATAAATTCTGTGACTTTGGGTCATATTTGTGCTTTTATAATGTGGCCTGTAATTGTTGTTCTTTTTCAGCCAGACTGCTTTGATAACCTATCTACATCTACTAAAACTCCTATTGTAATTTTTCCAATTTTTCTTCTACTTCCCGGCTAGCACTGGCCTGCTATAACTGTTGCTGCAAAAATAGGATTTTATCCTCTTTATCCTTAAGCAATAGCTGAACTTCAGATTCTTTATCAATAGTAGCAGAAGCTTAAGCTCCTGCGATTTGGGACAATTTAGTCAGGTTCTCTGTCGGATTAGTGGTAGGGTCTCGCCAAAGGACATCCAGCTGCTCTGCTTCAAGTGAGAGCATGTTGTCTAGTTTTCATTTCTTTCTCTATCTCCTGACCACTGCTTTGTGCTGCAGACTGTAAAACACATCTAGAGGAGGGATTTCCTCTATCTTTAGCATGATTTCAGATGACGGGGATATGGGAATGTATTCAGTCTCTAGAGCATTGGCAACTGTTTCCATCACCGTTTCTGTGATTGTTTGTGCTGGATTCCTTAGTGTTTCCACATTTTGCTCCTAGGTGTTGATCAATTCATTAAATGTTTCCCACTCTTTCTCTAGCTCTATTCTCAATGGCTTTGTTGGCTGGATGAGGGGAGCGGGTAATTTCACCTGTGTTGGTGACAACACTTGTTGCTCAGGATTCTCCTTGGATTGGGTAGTATCCTTGACTAATCCTTCACTTTTATTGTGGTCGTTTTCTAACCATCTAGACCCTTCTGGCAATTCTCTTCCAAACCTAGATTTAGACTTGTCTAGCCCCGAGCTTCCACTTATATTGATACTGGGAGTGGGTTCCCTTACTGGTTCTAAGCATAACTTTTCCAAGGGGAGGTTTGCTAATCTTCATTCTCTGTAGAGTTTAAACTCTTGGAATTCTGCTAGGCCAAACTCGATTTTGGCCATGTGTAAGATATCTCTGAGTGTGCTCTTCTACTAGAAAATGTCGTTGAAGAGATCATCTTCCTTAGTGAACACCTTTATTTTAATAGCTGTAGTAAAATTCTTTATTACATCAAAGGGATCGAACTGTCTCCCTGGGAACTTAAACAATCGTAGACTCGACATGTTGTCTACTTATTTGAAAGCATGACCTAGATCAAACAATGCAAAAGCCCCACAGGCCACAGGGAATTGCGTCCAGATTGCCTTTTTCTTGTCTTTTAGTTCTTTGCTCATTCCTCCAACCCCGCAGGTTTGGTAGGCTATTTGACGGGCCATTAACTTGTCAGTAACATACAAGGGAAGTACATGAGGGGAAGCATTGCTTCCGAATACTCTGATATAAGTGAAAAATTTCTTCTCTGGACCATCTTCTGACTATCAATTTCGGCTTCGAGAGAAAATCTTGGGGCATCTTTATTATACAACATCTTGTGAATGAATAGCATAACTCCATGGTAGATTCTATAAAAATATGGGGTGAACTTAGAATCCCACAATTCCTTATGATAGACTTGAATGGGCAAAGGATTCTGTACCGTCCATTACCAACCCATAAGAGGAAATTTAGAAACAAAACAGATAGCATCCATGACATAAGCAGCTAAAAAGAAAGGAGGTTAAATCCTCTAAGAGGTAGTCCTTTTAGACCAATAACTCCAAATAGCAGAGGCTAAGTTATCAAACAATATTTGGGCCCAGTCCATAATAGTGGCATTGGTAGCCGCATCTAGTAGGGGTAGCCATTCAGATGAAAATTTATTGATATTAGATTTTCCGAAAAGTCTACATAACATTGCAGCAGTGAAACAATATGGAGAGGAGAGGGAACAAATATTGTACATACCATGTTTGTCCTTTTTTAATGGCTCTTCCTTTGCTGACTAGTTTTTGGTGCATTCCACCAAATCTTCATTCTCCTTGGAAAATTTCTCCACGAACTTCTTGTTATAGCTAGCCTGTGGCTCTGGTAAATGATACATGCGTCTTAAATTCTGTGGGGTAAATGACCCAATAACCTCCTGGTTCCGAGACTTGAATTTCCTTTCTATTATATCAGCGTCATCTATTACCCATTTGACCATATCTATATAGGGAAGTATTTTAGGCATTTCTGCT
The DNA here is from genome assembly GCA_000404065.3 of Pinus taeda. Lineage (NCBI taxonomy): Eukaryota > Viridiplantae > Streptophyta > Pinopsida > Pinales > Pinaceae > Pinus > Pinus taeda. Next base: position 17,984 of record APFE030696607.1, on the reverse strand, counting down.
ATACGGTGCAGGAATGAGCATGCAAGCTCTGTAAGTGATGCTTTAGATGACCTGCGTGCATCTGCCATGACTGTAACCTCCATAACTCTCAGGTTTTCTTCCTCCAGCAAACTATACATGCCTTCCCAAGTAGATATGCTTGCTTCTCTGGTACAGGTGGTATCCGTAAATAATGGAGTCATCTCTTTTTTCTCAGTAACCGGAGCTTTTCCTCTCTTTCCCATCATGTTCTGCGTACTGCTCTGTATATTGTTCTGCTTACTGCTCCTGTAAGTTCACAAGTAGGGAACTAAGATATAATGAGAAAGGTAACGAATAATGGTAAGTAATAAGGTGACAGGAAAGCTCTTAATTTCAAAATCATATCAAATATATAACCCTATGTGAAACAACCTTTCACTCAGATCTAAATCATTTCTCATAAATAACCATCAATAAACCACTAAGTTGACATTAATGCCCATAACGTAGTATCGGATTACGAGAAATATTTCATTGAACGATGAGCCTTATTGATCTGCGATAAGGCGATTTTGCGATTTGCTTCGCAATATGGTAGATTGCAATATGGCAGATCGTCATATCGCTAATCCTTATCGTTAACAATCATTTGCTTCATTATGCAGCTGCGAGATGCGATTAGCGAGATGCTTTATCACATATCGCGAGATTGGGACGTTTTATCTTAGGTGGCGCTATATGAAATCTGCGATATGCGATGAGTCTGTATGGCTTGTGATCTCTCATCATCGCGTTTTCGAAATTCCAATGATTTCTTTATATACGATGTCCTCCTTTAGCCTTTGCAATGTGATGTTCATTATTAAGAGAATGATTTTACTTGAGACTTATCATAAGACTTAAGATTTTATGTTTGCGGATGTTTTCCCTAAGTTTATGATAGTGTGTTTTATTAAAAGGGGATTCTAAGTGCCAGTTTTTTATTTTTTATTTTTTAGAAGGGTCCCCATTTATTTAGTGTTATTACTAATACTAAATAAAAAGGGGGGTTGTTGCTCGCCACAACAGGACCCAATGACCAATGAGATTGAAGAAACCGAGACTCAAAAATTGGACATGATGAAGCTCATCATGGAACAAAATATGCAAATAAAACAGATGGAGGAGAAAATGGAAAAATTGGTCAAAGAGAAAGAGGAAGTTATGAAAAAGACTCAAATTCTAATGGATGTAGTTCCTCTTTCAACAGTATCTATAACTAGAGTTTCTACCTCAAGCATAGCACCAACTACAGGTACAATAGAAGGAGCTGAACAACTTGCAGAAGTTGTTTAGAATCTGTCCATTCAGAGAGTTGAAATTATGAAGTTGCAGGATGAACTGAAGGAATTAAAATATATGAAGGCAGTTGCAGAGAATTCACATGTAGCCGAGTTGCAAAGGAAAAAAGGTCAAATGGAAGTTTTACAGAAGGAAATCAAAGAATCTTACCTTGGAAACAAACTAGGTTTGGAAAAGGAGATTGTAGGGGAAGAAATCATTGAATCAATGAAGGATATCCGGCCCTATATCAAGATAATGTTTGATCAAAAAGACTTGTTGGGAGAGCTCAGGAAGCTATTGAAACTATCTCCAAGGAAATTGAGAACATGCTAGAAGTTTCCACTGAGGTAATTAAGTTTTTGAATTCTAAAGACAACTATCAGCTTGAAGAATTAGGTATAAATGACATGACAGCAACCGTACTTGAAGTGAAGAAAATCATCACAAAGAAAAACCTCATTCTTCAGTTGGAGGCAAAATGCAACAATGTTCATGTCATAATTCAAAGATTTTTCAGTAGGTTAGAACCCTTGACTAGCAAGGGTTTGCCCTCTATGCTTGCGATAAACGACAAATTAATACCCATTGAAGATTATGTTTGAAAGCTTACAGAGGTAGGCACCAATGCAGCTTTAGTTTCAAACATAAGAGGTGCAGCAACACCAAGGGTTGTGTTGAATGCACTCAGAGATTCCTTTTTCATTCTAAATGAAATCAGACATATATTTCCAGTAAAGCCCACTTTTACTAAATATACAGAGAGATGGATGAATTTTATATAAGGGTAACTAAGTTATCCATCCCATATAAGAAACATTGGGAAGATTTAATTGATTTACTTCACTAAAAGGGTGATCAAACAACATTCAGTATTTTCAGGAACAGTCATCACCAATTCAACAGTTCTAAGTTTTTCCAGCAATAGTCATCAACAGCTCAGCACCAAAATAGTGACAGATTGACTATCAGTTTATATTCCTGATTTGGATTTATCTATTTTTGTAAAATAGTTTAAGATATTTTCTTAGTTCTATGATTGTATAAATGACTCTCTTCCACGAGTTATTAAGGGTTGCACCCTTGAAAGAAACATTTGTAAGCATTAAATGTACTTGGCTTTCTTGAATCATTAATACAAAGGCAAAGGATTCTAAGTTTCGATTCATACAGTTTTCTGTTTCCTGTAATTTTTCCAGTTTTCATCCATTGTGTTCTTTCTTCATATTCTTAAGTTTTACATAGATAAACAGGTAGGAATAATTGATTTTCAATTTACTCCTATAAGCTTCTGAAGTGATCACCTTTAAAGAGAATGAATTATATAAACTATTTGTTTAATTAATTCCCTCTAAATCATAAAATCATCAGCATCTTTTGTAATCTTAGGCATATTTTGTTAAACTTTTTGAACATTGTTTGAAGGTTTTCTTACTTATGATTATTTAATTTTCTTTCTGAAACTTGTAATAGTCATATCATCTTTCAATATCTTCTCATCACTAAACAAGTTATATCACTATGCGGATTTTAATAGCATCCCTCTGTTTAAATATTAATACTATTCAAAGGGTTAGGTATGAATGTTTTATATATGTTTCATAGATTAGTCCTCCAAAATTAAAAAAAAACCCCCCAAAACAAATATCTTAGATGCCCTAGCATGATAGCTGACCATTATCATCTTAGAGATACAACATCAATCTGGCACCTTTGTCGGGGACTCGAATTTCATTAAGTTTTCCTAGGTCAACGATATTATTCCTATTCCTTTAAGGTGATTAAAGGTATAGATAGGTCAAAATCCTTCACCTGGCAACTCCACTATACCAAACTGGCACCTTTTAAGCATACTAGATCCCATTTTGAATCTGACACAGTTAGTCCTCTGTCAAATCCAGAAAGACTTATGAGAAAGGTTAGTTCTAGAAGAAGATATCAACCATATTCTTCTACTTCAGCCTTGCAGACTGAAGGTATATTAAAATTTGATCCCTATAGTAACATTCCATCCAATCCAGAGTACACTCACTTATCACCAAGTGTTGTTGAACTTTTGGATAGGGGAGTTGATTTTAAATCATCTTTCCTTATTCATTCAATTGAATCTCATCCAGAACCCCCACTTCCATCGAGATCACCTAAATCTAAGTCGGACCTGGGTGTTCATTTACCTGAATAAAAACCTACAGACTTTATATCCCCCACAACTTATTCATTTCATTCCACCTCTGAACAACCAAAATCTTCTACTTTTAAACAAATTGAAGGGACCTTTGCTATATATTCAAATCCACTCTTTGAAACTGAAGAGGATATTCATTCTCAAGTCCATAAGTTGGTTATCAAAACTCCTTTAAAATCATTCAGGAAGTTTCCACCTTCTTTATCTCCTCCTTCTTCACCTCCACATAGTAATTCACCCCTTCTATCACCATCTTCCTCTTCCCTATCATCATCTTCACAAACATCTCATACATCATCTTCTACTATGGCATTCCAACCCATTGTACAGGCAAGATATGTAGCTTCAGTTTTACCTCCAATCCTTGATGCTTTCCTTAATGGATATTTAAAGCACCTTCCTAGATATAATGGAGAAACTGGTCCCTCAGCTGAGGATCATCTTCAAGCATTTCTAGACTTTGCAGATAACATGAACATAGAATAAGAAAATGTTTACATGAGGTTGTTTATTTAGTCTCTTGAGGGAAATGTGAGGACTTGGTTTAGGTAGTTACCTGCAAATTCCATTAGGAATTGGGAAGAATTAACAAATATATTCAAAAATCGATGGGGGGTGAAAAAAGATGCTCTTTATTTTCTGACCGAGTTTGAAGAACTTAAAAGAAACTTTGGTGAACCTATTTTTGATTTTATCAAAAGGTTCAACAACTTTATCATAAGATGCCCCTTGATTGCAAACCACTTGTAGTAGCAGCTAAATCTAGGTTTTCAAAAGATTTTGAAGATGATTTTGTTGTGATGTTAAGAGAAATAACTTCAAGGACTCTTGAAGACATGCAAACTAATGCTATGGAGGTAAAAGCAAATAGGTCTACCTCAACCACTTAAAAAGCTAAAGAGGAAAAGGCCCAAAGAAAAATTAAATCAAGTCAAGAGGCCACTACTTCCTCTAAGACTAAAACTGAAGATTCTAAAATAGATGAGATAACTTCACTTCTTAGAAATCTATCTAATATAATTTCCAAGATTGAGACTCAACCTAGAACAATTCAACAAATGGTAACTCGACCCCAAAATCAAAATCAAGGTCAATACAAAATAAATCCACCATTACAAATTCTTCAAAGGCCTAGTAATGATCAGCAGGTTCCAACTCCTTTACTGATAGATGATCAACAACCTGATGACAATACTATGACTATCACTGAAGATATTAACAATATGGATACCTCTTTTGGTCATACCGTTATTATTCCTCTCTCACAACGAAAGCAGGTTCAACAAGATCAAGACTCCTCAAAAGCTTCCAAATACCATGCCTTCTCTAAATTCCTAATTGCAGAACTAAACAAAAGATATGATCTTAAGCCTAGACCTAGTTCTGGAAGACCTCTTAAGGAACCTCCAACAATTGAACCTCATGCCAAAGTTGTTGAAACTCAAACAACTATTATTCGACCATTAAATCAGTCAACTGATACTACTCAAATTGAAAAAATTGTCTTAACTCCATTTAATGTTGAAAAGGAGTTATAAATATTTAAAATCCCTATACCACTTTCAGAACTTTCCAAAAACCCTGGATACAAAAATCAAGTCTCGAAATGGATACAAAACACCTTGGTTGATGCTAAAAGTGATATCATTAGCCTTCAAGATGAAAAACCAACAGTTGTCTTTGGTCCTAGCTCAGATATGGTAGATGAAATAGTACCCCATTTCTATGTGACTCTTAAAACAAATGATTCTATGCTATACAATGTTATGCTTGATTCTGGAGCATCACATAATCTCATGCCAAAAACTATCATGGATCATTTAAATCTCGACATAACTAGATCCTATCATGATTTGTACACCTTTGATTCCAAAAGGGTGCCTTGTCTAGGATTGATTAAGGATTTAGTAGTCACTCTAGCCCAAATCCCAGTAAAAAGTGTAGTGTTAGATATAGTTGTCACAAATATCCCTCCCAAATTTGGAATGCTCCTTTCAAGGTCTTGATGTGCCAAATTAGGGGGAACTCTTCAGATGGACATGTCTTTTGCCTCTATTCCAGTTTATGGGAGAGAGAAACTAAAGTTGTATAGAGAGGTGAGATTTGTGCACACTATTTGAAAAACAGATCAACCAAGGAACCATCCATTTATGCAATTGATCAAGATTTTGGTTGTTTCCAACTTTCTTCAAACCAAACACATGAAACTCAAGCAAAAATTGAATATGTAATTGAAAGACCTATACCAAATTAGGCTGATGTCTAGAAGCTATTCTTTGATGGTTCTTGTACAAAGGATGGAGTAGGATCTGGGGTAGTATTAATCTTACCAAAAAAAGAAAACAATACACAATCATGCAAACTTGATTTTGAAGTTACAAATAACGTAGCTGAATATGAGGCTTTCCTTCTAGGACTGCAGTTAGCCAAGAGCTTAAAAGTACAAAATCTAAGTGTTTTTACTGACTCATAGCTCACTGTTAAAAAATTTATAAATCTTTGCCAAACAAAACATCGTAGGCTTAGATCTTATCTAAATGAGGTTTGGGATTCAGTTGAAAATTTCTTCAATGCTTTTAATTTGACTTATATCCCAAGGAATCATAATATTCATGCAGATTCCCTAGTTGTTTCTACTAGTTCATTCAAAATCCCTAATCAAACTAATGTGCTCTATCAAATACAAGTCAAATATAGGCCATCCATCCCAGATAACCTAAAATACTAGCAGATATTCGAAGATGATGAACAGTTAAAATATTTTCTACGGGTTATAGATGAATTTTCAGTTCTACAAATTAATGAAAATAGAACAGAAACAATTGAGAATTCAAATGAAAATGATAATTCAAATTTCAACTCAAAATTACTAATCATGATATCATTCAGTTTTCTAACAATTTTATTCCCAAAGGTCTCATTCCTTTAGAGAAATTGTTTGATCAAAATGATGTCCTTAAAAGCCCACAGTCAATCTCTCCACAAGATGACATAGAGGAAGTAAACATTGGAACAAATGATGACATTAGGAGCCTCAAAATCTGTGCATCCTTAGATCCTAGAATTAAATCTCAATACCTTAAGTTATTTGAAAAATACAAGGATGTTTTTTCATGGACCTATGTTGATCTAAAAACTTATGATACATCACTAATACAACATAAGATTCCTTTAAAACCAGAAGCAAATCCTTGTCAACAGAAACTTAGGAGGATTAATCCAGCACTTCTACCAACTGTTGAAAAGGAAATTAAGAAAATGCTATATGCCCAAATTATTCTCCCTCTTAGATACTCTAATTGGGTTGCTAATTTAGTTCTTGTTAGAAAGAAGAATGGGGAAATCAAACTTTGTGTGGACTTTAGGAATTTGAATAAAGCATCATTAAAAGATAATTACCCTTTACCCAAAATGGATCAGTTACTTTAGATGGTTTCAGGAGCACAAAGACTTTCCATGCTCGATGGTTTTTTAGGTTACAATCAAATAAATTTTGACCCAGCAGATAGAGAGAAGACAACTTTTACTACACCCTGGGGTACATTTATGTATTCTAGAATGTCCTTTGGCTTGTCCAATGCTGGAGAAACTTTTCAAAGAGCTATGGACATAGCTTTTGTGGGACAGGTAAACAAATTTGTAGTCATTTATCTTGATGACATAACTATTTTTTCAAACTCTTATCAGAAACATCTAAAGCACTTGATGAAGGTTTTTGACAGGTGTAGGAAATTCAGAATATCCCTCAATCCTAAAAAGTCTATGTTTGTTGTCAAAGAAGGAAAGCTACTAGGCCACATAATCTCAAAAGAAGGAGTGGTGCTTGATCCCAAACATGTTTCTATAGTAAAAACATTGTTATTACCTAGAAATAAGAAGGAGATCCAAACTTTTCTAGGCAAGATTAATTTTTTGAGGAGGTTCATCCCGAATTATGCTAAAATTGTGAAAGACATAACTGATATACTCTAAAAGGATCATGAAGTTAAATGGATTGTCTCTTCCAGGTATGCATTCGACCAAATCAAGAAGGCTATCTCTAAAGCCCCAACCTTGGCTAGTCTTGATTATACCAAGCCATTCATTATATTTTCCTTTGCCTCTTAAACAACCCTTGTTGTTGTTTTATTACAAAAGAATGAAGATTCCCATGACCAACCTATAGCCTTTTTCAGTAAGGTTATGAGAGATGTCGAGCTTAAGTATGAAATAATTGAGAAGCAAGCCTATTCCCTTATACAAGCTCTGAAATCATTCAGGATGTATGTCCTACATTCACCTATTACTACTTATGTTCCTAACAGTGCGGTAAAAGTTGTTTTAACACAACCAGACATAGATGGGAAGAGAGGTAGATGGATCACTCAAATACTGGAGTTTGATCTAACTATCAAAACCACAAAGCTATTTAAGGGTCAAGGAATAGCTAAGCTTCTAGTTGAATCCAACTATAAAGTGTTGGGCATCAAATCTGTTTTGGAAATACAAGGGGAGAATCCACAAGAACTTGCTCAAAGT
>APFE030696607.1:0-7500 GCA_000404065.3 Pinus taeda | reverse complement strand
TCTTATATTACATCCCATACACTCCCCCGAAATTCGACGGCCCACATCGCTCCTCGGCCCTCAATTGTTGTCCGAACCTTTTTTTTTTTGGGGGGGCGGGGGGGTCTGAAATGGGAAGTTTTGGAAACCACCCTCCAAAACTGTTTTTTCCCCGTCCTAGTCTTTTGGGACTTAAAATCCTGAAACAACTTAGCGCTCTAACTCGCTCCCAAAAGCGGTTTACATTTGACCGTTTACTGCCACTCCCACATCACTATCCACGTCTGCTCCATGTCACTTCCTCTGTCAATCAATGATTGAGGAAGGAAACCATCAATCAAAAGGATAAATAAGATGATATCTTCCATGTTTTCAGTGAAATTAAGAAGAAGAATGAGGAATTGAAGCTAAAAACTTATACTCAATTCTGGAAACATTCTTCCAGTTCTCAAGCTAGACTTCTTTTAGTCTTTGAATCTAAGAAGGGTAAGATGCAAATGGCCTTCTTACAAGCTCAAATTCCACAGCCCAGTACTCCTGCACATTATCGCAAGAAATCCTCATTTGAGTTTAATGTATAATATGTACATCCAATTGACCAAATTGAGATGCACAAACAGACTGGCCAAATGATTTCTTCCACTTTAACTCATGCTTCCATGAGTTTGTCAAAGTTGCAAGTCACCTTGGCCAATACACAGTCACAACTCAAGTTGGAAAAAGTTTCCTCACTGGCAAAGGACACCAAGATCAAATCCTTGGAAGATCTGGTGCTGAAGAAGGGATATTATCCCTCAAACATAAATGCAGCAGAAGAACTTGTCAAGAAGAAAAATGTTGATCTCTCAGCATTAAGGAAGTAGCTCAAACTGCCAGCTTCTGTGTACCCAATGACCAAGGAGATTGGAGAAACAGAGACTCATAAATCAGACATGATGAAGCTCATCATGGAATAAAATTTGCAAATAAAATAGATGGAGGAGAAAATGGAAAAATTTGTCAAAGAGAAAGAGAAAGCTGTGAAAAGGACTCAAATTCCAATAGATGTAGTTCCTCTTTCAACAGTCTCTACAACCAGAGTTTCTACCTCAAGCACAACACCAACTACACATACAGAAGAAGGAGCTGAATAACTTGCAGAAGTTGTTTAGCCTCTGCCCATTCAGTAGTTGAAGTTAAGAAGTTACAGGATGAACTGAAGGAATTAAAACATATGAAGGCAGTTGTAGACAGTTCACTTGCAGCAAAGTTGCAGAGGACAAAAAGTCAAATTGAATTTTTGCAGAAGGAAATGAAAGAATCTTAGCTTGGAAACAAACTAGGTTTGGCAAAGGAGATTCTATGGGAAGAAATCATTGAATCAATCAAGGATATCTGGCCCTATATCAAGATAATCTTTGATCAAAAAGACTTGTTGGAGAGAGCTCAGGAAGCTATTGAAACTATCTCCAAGGAAATTGAGGACATGCCAAAAGTTTCCACTGAGGCAATTAAGTTTTTGAATTCTAAAGATAGCTATGAGCTTGAATAATTAGGTATAAATGACAGGACAACAACCATACTTGAAGTGAAGAAAATCATCACAAAGAAAAACCTCATTCTTCAGTTGGAGGAAAAATGCAACATTGTTAATGTCATAGTTCAAAGATTTTTTAGTAGGTTAGAACCCTTGACCAGCAAGGGTTTGCCCTCTATGCTTGCGATAAACGACAAATTAATGCCCATTGAAGATTATGTTCGAAAGCTTACAAAGGTAGGCACCAATGCAGCTTCAGTTTCAAACATAAGAGGTGCAGCAACACCAAGGGTTGTGTTGAATGCACTCAAAGATTCCTTTTTCATTCTGAATGAAATCAGACATATATTTCCAATAAAACCCACTTTTACTAAATATACAAAGATGGATGAATTTTGTATAAGGGTAACTAAGCTATCTATCCCATATAAGAAATGTTGGGAAGAGTTAATTGATTTACTTCACTAAAAGGGTGATCAAACAGCATTCAGGATTTTCAGGAACAGTCATCACCAGTTCAACAGTTCCAAGTTTTTCCAGCAATAGTCATCAACAGCTCAGCACCAAAATAGTGACAGATCGACTATCAGTTTATATTCCTGATTTGGATTTATCTTTTTTTTTAAATAGTTTAAGATATTTTCTTAGTTCTATGATTGTATAAATGACTCTCTTCCACGAGTTATTAAGGGTTGCACCCTTGAAAGAAACATTTGTAAGCATTAAATGTACTTGGATTTTCTGAATCATTAATACAAAGGCAAAGGATTCTGAGTTTTGATTCATATAGTTTTGTGTTTCCTATAAGTTTTTCAGTTTTCATCCATTGCGTTCTTTTTTCATATTCTTAAGTTTTACACAGATAAACAGGTAGGAATAATTGAGTTTCAATTTACTCCTATAAGCTTCTGAAGTGATCACCTTTAAAGAGAATGAATTATATAAACTGTTTGTTTAGTTAATTCCCTCTAAATCATAAAATTATTAGCATCTTTTGTAATCTTAGGCATATTCTGTTAAACTTTCTGAACATTGTTTGAAGGTTTTCTTACTTATGATTATTTAATTTTCTATTTGAAACTTGTAATAGTCATATCATCTTTCACTTTCTGCTCATCACTAAACAAGTTATATCACTGTGTGGATTTTAATATCAAACCTCTATTTAAATATTAATACTATTCAAAGGGTTAGGTATGACTATTTTGTATATGTTTCGTACATCGGTCCTCCAAAATTAAAAGAAAACCCCCCAAAACAAATATCTTAGATGCCCTGGCATGATAGTTGACCATTATCATCTCAGAGATACAAAAAAGTGGACTCGCTCCAAGATTGCATTATCTTTTCTCTCTTGATATTGGAATGTGGATTTGACATATTTCCCCAAGGTCTACCCTTTTTAGAAATCATGTTTTTCAAGGCATCCTTTAGGGAGACCGGTGGTAATCTGATGTAAAACACTTAAGGTGTCCTAGTGCAAATGGCCCAATCTCTTGTGCCATAGTTCACCAACATCATACCTCTGCACTTTGTATGCCTTATTGCTCAATTCATCATATTCTCCCACCTCAAGTTTATACAGGTTGTTGACTTGAACATCGATCTTCTTCACCTACCCAATAGATATGTATCTGACAAAGGCTTTCCCTTTACTAAAGATTACATCATAGCCCCTATATTCTAAAGCTACTACAAAGATTAAGTTCTTATTTTGCCCTGGTACAAAAATAACATATTTGAGGTGAAGAGGAGAGGCTTTCTCCCTCTCCAAGGTGATAGTATTGATTATGTTAGAGATGTACCTCCTGTCATTCCCCATTTCTATATACACCTATCGATATTTCTCCTCTAGGTCACTAAAAAACTCTCTACACCCTGTCATTGGAACGAGGCACCTAAATCCAAGTACCACACACTCCCCATAATAGTGTTGGCCATGCATGTGATTAGGGTGAAGTATAACTCGAATTATGAAGCCAATGCTTCACCTGCTCCTCCTTCTAAGTTCTTCTTGATAGACTTTTTGTGTGGACACTTTCTATCATAGTGCCCATTTTCATGGAAAACAGAGCATTTTACCTTGCTCAAATGTTTCTTCTTGCCATTTTTCGGGTTATATTCTCATTTAGTTTGAGACTTGTTCCCCTTTCCCTTCCTTTCATTTCCAACCAAGGAAAAATTCTCTTCATCATCTACTTTGGATGAAGTTCCATCTTTGGTCTTTCTCTTAATTTCTTCTTGTACCAAATCGGACCACAACCTTTCCCAATTCGGTAATTTTTTCCTTCCATTCACAGAGTCCTGTTAATTTTGCTAGGATTTTGGAAGGCTTGGAAGACCTAGGCTTACCAATTCAGCTTCTGCAACATTCCCGCCCCCCCCCCAACCCCTCTAAGATCATATTGAACCTAAGTGAACTTTGACAGGAATTGGACCACATATTCATTCTTCTACATCCTTGTGTTTCAAATTTTTTCTTTCAAGGCCAATTTTCTATGGTCACTACTATTCTGGAATAGCTCAATCAATGTCTTCCACATTTCAAAAGGATTTTCTCTCCCATGGATATTTGAGACCACATGGTCTCTCGCTCCCTCCAAAATTATTGTCCTTGTCTTGGCTACATCTTTCTTCCATTGGGCTAGGTCTTGTAAATTAGGTGTTGGTGATTTTGCAATGCCATTCTTGACATATTCTAGCAATCCATTTTCATCAAGTATTGCCACTGTTAGCTTCCTGCTGTAGCAGGTTATTCATTTTTATGATTGGCATTTCACAGGCCAAATATGTCATACTTTGCTTGCTGCAATGCTCCATATTTGCTTAGCAGTCTCCAAGTGAAGAAGGCTACTTCAAGTTCATCCAATTGCCTTCAAATTTTGTTAAGTTATCCTGGTATCGCCATTTTTCAGTTAAAGGGAGGTCCAAACAGTTTAATCTTGGTCTCCCTAGGTTTAAATTTCATGTTTTAGAATATAGAGATTGTAAATCTGTCCAAATAGTCTAATCTTGGCAGATGCTTAGATAGCTAGAGAAGCAGAGGAGCCCAACAGCTTAATCTGGGCTCTGGAAGAAATAAGGGTAGTATGTAGATAGGAAAGCATCAAAATAAAAATGAATGATGGGTTTGCAAGTCTAAGTGCACCCCAAACAAAAGAAGAAAAAATGCTAGGCAAGTAGGCTGGGTAGGTAGTTCTGAGGTTGTTGAATCCTAAATTGCTGACCAGTTCCAGGTTTTCAGGTGTCATATCATTCAGGACACAATCAGCAAATATTTGTACGCAAGAAGCTCAAAAGAGGTATAACTGACCCCCCTTCTCTGTTCTCCCCAATCATTAACTAACTTCCCCAAAAGAGGTCAAGATCTGCTTGACACCTCTTAAGTTCCCTCATCTTCATAACACCGGCTTGGGTAAAGATCTGCTTTACTCAAAGTTGTTCCATATTTTCTCCTAAAGTATGGTCCTACCCCCTTGTAACAGCCTAAGCTCTCCTAAACTTAGCGCTTTCTTACCATCCCCATATTAACCACTAACATTATTATTTTCTAGCTCCCTATTCTTCCCATCCCCTTATTAATGTTAAGTAAAATCTCCCTACGTAATATCCCTCCCCCTGGTTGAAAAATAACCATAAGTACTCCTGGGAATTGCTCAGTTTATCTGAAACTCAGCAAGAACCCTTCACCTCCAAAACCACCTCCCAGATACAATGGACTCCTTCCAAAGTATAAAATCCCTCTGAGGTAATCAGACCCCTTCTGAAACCTCAAATGCCCTTCACACCCACTCACTTTCTCTTTCTTCCCAAAACTTACACTCTATAGAACCTTAAAGCCTGATCGCATCGCAACATCGCACTTTCATCTCCATGCAGACGAGCACCCTCCATCCCCCGCCGACGCAATATTGCGATATCGCCGATCGGCGATCGCAAGCGCCGAGTGTCCAACTCGAGCACCCTCCATCCCCCGCCGACGCGATATTGCGATATCGCCGATCGGCGATCGCAAGCGCCGAGTGTCCAACTCAAGCACCATCTGTTCCCGGCCGACGCGATATTGCGATATCGCATCGGAGTTTCTCCATCACATTACCTTCAGTATCAGCACCTCACCATGTCGCTCTGTACGAGGGACCCACCATAGCTGACGTCATCCGTCGTACAGCCGACGCCATGCTGACGTCAGCAGCCAGACAGCCGAAACTTCGCGCAGGAAGAAAAATCGCACTTCGGAGCTCCAGATCAAGAAACAGAGGCAGTTTTCGATGCGCGATTAGCGCGCATCGCTACGGGAAATATGCCATTTCGAGGAATCTTTGGGGAATCTTTTGATTCCTTAGCCCATTGCACGCCGAAAAATCCCGAAAATCGCCCGATCGTGCCTAAAAGGATCCGGTTTAAAGACAGCAGCAGATCAATCACAGAGTTAAAGTGTATCATATCACATCATCAGGCATCAAGCGTGTCAAAGAGTATCAGTCGATGGCGGGAGCCATCAATGTAGCAGCAAAGAGTATCAGCGAATATCTTGAGCAGCGGCCCGAAGCAGGAGAAAATCTAATATCTTCCAGCAGATTCATAAAAAGAGGGCGAAACCACTCGAAGCCCTCAAATCGTAATCATTTCACATTTAATTCACACCAGAGCCGAACTGCAGTTCCCGAAGCACAATCATTCCAGCAGCACTGCATCTGGCCCCCAAGGGCCACTTCGTCACCTGTTCCGATTCAGCTACCCCCAGCGCAGCCAAAAAGATTTACTTGCATTTAATTCCAGCAACACTTAGATTTTTGAAGAGTTATCTAAGCAGACCTGTCGAGGTCACTTGTAATGATGTCTTTCTGATATTTTGCTTATAAAAACCACCCTGAGCAATGTTGTGAGGGGTTGGTTGGTTGGTAGTAGTTTTTGGTCAGTCTTCTTTCCAGCATTTTCTCCGAGCAGAGACTCGCACTGTAACAGTCATAATTTCCATAATCAAAGATTGTTGAAAGCATAGATTGCGAAACTACTTGATTTTTTCTCTTGGCCAAGGAATGATCACGGAATTCCTGTGCTTCTACATGATCCAATAAGTGTTCCTCTCCTCTGTTTAGTTTTATGTTTTGTTTAGGGTTTTTTGCCCTAGAAGGCAACCCCCTCTCTTTGTATGAGGGAATTGTATTTGAGGCGGTGATAGATGTGTATTCCGTGTGAGCGAGAAACAGAGAGGTGAGACTGTGAGAGAAAGTAGAGGATATTACAGCGGATTTGCTGTAGGTCGTGTCTCTTCATTTTGTTGGATAATATAAAGGAAGGACTGGCTGTTCGAGGTGGACGTAGCCCAAACTGGGTGAACCACGTATATCTGTGTCTCTCTTGTTTTGTGCGTTTTCTGTGTTTATATTTCTGCAATATTTTATGTGTTCCATTGCTCCGTAATATTTAAATTTTCTAACAACTGGTATCAGAGCCGAAGGTCTATTTGGTTCATAAACTCGTAGGAAAGAAGGGTTCCTTGTTCGAGTGGGAGCAATGGCGGAAGATGGTAAGTTTAGGGTCGAGAAATTTAACGACCAAAATTTCTCGTTGTGGAAGATGCAGATGGAAGATTATCTGTATCAGAAAGATCTATACCTACCATTAGGCGGAAAAACAAAGATGCCGACGGGTATGAAAGATGAAGAATGGAACTTTCTCGATAGAAAGACAATCGGAACAATACAGCTATGCCTTGCAGTGTCGGTCGCCTTCAACATTTCGAAGGAAACAACGACAGAGGGTTTGATTAAGGCGTTGGAGAAACTATATGAAAAACCCTCGGCCTCAAACAAGGTATTTCTTATGAAAAGGCTATTTAATATGAAGATGTCGGAAGGTGGATCTGTTGCAGATCATTTAAATGATTTTAATATTGTTACAAGTCAATTATGTTCTGTAAAGGTAAACTTTAATGATGAAGTTAGAGCTCTGTTATTCTTGTGCTCATTACCAGAAAGTTGGAATGGTTTGGTAATGGC
>APFE030696605.1:86634-133083 GCA_000404065.3 Pinus taeda | reverse complement strand
ATTACCAGTACAGTCTCATCAATATACTCAATTGAGTTATAGCCCAGAATGGGACTGATCATATCTGCAAGGTCCCTGCCCAATGGGTTGAGGTAGCCATGAAAAATAGGAGGGTATTGCACAGTGTCAGAGTTAATGAACAGTTGGTTCAGCTTTATGATCTGAGAATCTGTCAACATCTTGGCCCCTTGGTTTATTAGATCAAACAAAGATAGGGGAACCAATTTTTTCTCAGTCTTGAATTGCAGCATCTCTCTGATGGCCTCAGGGGTGATGTAGAACACAACTGAGCCTGAAGGGTCAAGCACAGCTCTTTGAGTTGGATCATAGCATTCAACACATAGGTGAATTAGGTCAGGGAATTGGTTGACCTGAGGAAGCTTGAAGATTGGGAGGAAGGAATCCCAAATTCCCAATATATCTGTTCCAGCTACATGTTTAGCCTTTAATTCATTTAGCAGGTGGAGGTGGAATTTGCTTTGTGATAGGAATTCTTCTGCAATTTGGTAATCTAAGTCTGCTAAAGCTTGCCACTCCAATTCTCTCTAAGGGGCATTCAAAGGGGCAACATTGAGGACCACAGGTGCTACTGGAGTTTCCATGGTTACTTAAGAACTTTGTTTTGTATGCAGATTAGTGTTACTTATGCTGAGTAACAGAAAAGAGTATTTGTTGGAAGAAGAGGTGAATTGAGAAACAGAGGGCCGAAGGGTCATTGGCAGCAATTGAAATACTGCCCACAGCACTTGAGAAGGCAAATACTTGTCTTTGACAGACCTTTTCTTAGTAATTAGGTGTAGGTTTGGTTTTCCTGTTCACGATTGCGCGAACAAAATGCAGGTTATGAGAAAGCTTGGGTAACAAGGCTTAGCTAGTGAATTTCGACCGTTTAGTTCCAGATGGGAACTGGGTGCAGGGAATTTGCCGATGAATTATGCGTTTTTCAGTGTTTTAAGTGAATTTTAGCTATTTCAGATAAAACCAGGCGCAGAGAGGATTAACAGTGATAAATACCTGGTGTACTGTCAGTCCAGGTCACAAGTGCAGGTGGGAAGGCGCGCTGAAGGTCTTCAGGTCGAAATTCTGCAGGTTGGTGCAAATTTGGACGTAAAATGCATGCAAGAGGCGCAACAGAAAAAAGTGCAAAAAATGCGAAAAATTGGCAAAAATATGGATTTTTGGAACATTGGCGCCTTTTTCGGATGACGTCATCATGACGTCATCGGGTGGGTCAGGGTCGGATGACGTCAGCATGACATCATCAGGTGACGTGGCGGCTTATGAGTGGTCCACGGGGATGGTGAGGTGGCGGACAGGTGGAGCAATGGCAGACGGGGGTGCGGACGCGACGATGACGTAGCAGTGATGCTGGCAGTGACGTTGGCAGGCAGATTGGCGGAAACCGGAAACCGTAGGTGGTATGATATCGCACTGCTTTTCATACGGAAGTGAAGTTGTCAGAGGGGGCTCTGATACGCTGTGGGGGCGATGCGTGGCCGAGGCCTGACGTCACCCTCTGATAGATATCAGAGGCTAACTTACGGATGTCGGGGCCGGTCCGATATCCATGTGAGCCATTGGATGAAAGGCGCCCGATCGGACGGTCGACGGGTCAATAACCTGTCCGGACGATACGGCGTCGGGCGGGCAATAAAATATTGATTTTTCCTGAAATTCGTGCCCGGCGGGACTTTGGAAAATTGGTGAATTTATATGGTTTTCCAATGTCTTTTTTATAAAGTCGCGCATATCTCCAGGACTTTGGATAAGTCGGAAAAGTGGGTTTTTTTGTGTATTTTTGCCATTTGAGTGGGTTAGGGGTGAAAATGGGTTTTTACAAGGTTTTTTTAAGCAAATGTTGGGTTGAATGGGTAAATGAATTCTGAAGGAGGAACAGAGGTAAGGCTTGGGGTTCTTAAACTGACCAGATGTCAATTTGATTCCCTAGTGGTGAACATATGGCTATAATGCCAAAGGGGGGATATTTATAGAATGCTTAGGGTTTATACACCATGGTGTTACAATAGTAGCGAAAGGGTGACATAGGGAATTAGATAATAGAAGTTAAGGGTTAATATGGAGGGAGAGGGTAAATGAGGAGTGATATCACTAAGTTTATTTGAAAACAACTTAGCTTAGGGAGTAGATCAAAATGAAAAGAATTTTCCACAAGAAATGTGGCTCTTAAAGGAAACAAGAACCAACATAAAACATTGAATTCTTTCATAAACACAACTAGTGAAGGGATGTTAGTAATGAGTGAAAAACAAGGAAAAAGGGAAGTTAGACATGCTCCATTGTGTTGCTTTCCTTGTATTGACCAGCAAGATTCAGTTTGAAAGGAACACCACTTCTGCAACCCCATCTACTTGCCTAGCATTTTTTGTTTCTTCTTGGAGGGTGCACTTGGACTTGCAGACCCTTATGTGCCTTTTCTTTTCCACTGGCTTTTCTTTTGATTGCCTATCTAGCACTACCCTTATTTCTTCCAAGGCCCCAAATTAAGGAGTTGGGAACCTTAGCTTCTCTGCCTAACTATTGGTCTGCCAAGATTAAACAGTTTGGACAGACTTCTTTCTCTATTCTACAACAGAAAATTGAAACATGGCATGATCCAGTTTAGACTGTTGGACCATCCATCAAAATTTAGTAAACATGGAGGCATGTACAGACCTTGCCTTATCTTGGAAATATGGGATCTTTGTATCAGCAAAGCAGAGCATATTTGGAATTTGAATTTGCCAATCATGAAATATGAAACCTATTGGTATAGGTATCCAACAGTGGGTTTTCGCTCAAATTTACAGCTGGTTTCAGTGATTTAAGCCGAGCTATGATGGACAGCAAAGAGCAAAGTACAGAGGAATGATCTTGGGAGGTTACTAAGCAACCAAAAGGGAATCTAGAATGCTTCTAAGTCAAATGTTCAATTCATAAACTAAACTGGAGATTCACTGAAGCAACATTCATCTGCTATGCAATTGCAGAGCAAGAGAAGTTTGAAGGCTATCTGGCTAACTTTAGGCTCCATCTATAGTTTATAAAGCAAACAAAAATACCAAACAAACATCTATTCGTTCCCCAATGGAGTCGCCATTTTGTTTCTAAGAAAATTAGTGTCTTTTCGATTGACTAGCCCTCTAGAATTGGCAGCTATCCCAAAAACAAACAATCAAAGAAATTTGGGATTTCTTTTATGTATTACAGATAAGAGAGAGGCAAAGGAACCAACCTAGATCTTCCACTTAACTCCTTGCTTGATCTCTCTTCCCTTAACAAAGCTTGCAACTCCTCTCCTACTTATCCTGCTTAGAGAATACCTGTAGAAACACAACAACAAAACACCGTCAAAGCATCTTGATCTATTATATCATAAGCATTGCAGAATCAGAAATATAATGAACATACAATGGCATTCACAAATAATAACATTCACAATTGCGCAGTTGTATGGAAGAAAATTCAAAGAACTTTATTAAATAGAAGGGAGAATTACAACTCAGTTGTATGATCCAACATCATCCTCCCAACATCAAAGCCCTCTTCACCTCATGAAAAGCAAGATCACACCAACAATACAATGCTCTTTCTCAACCGCAAACTATCAGCACTTCCTTGCAAATTACAAAATTCCAGGCTCTAGATCTCTCAGATGAGGGATCCATTTATAGATGTGTGCAAGGATGTGAGTCATCTCTAGGGTTTTGATTAGTGTCATTCCACTTTTTGTTTTTGGTTCCACTTGGAGATTTCTTGGATCTCTTACTCATCCCTAGGCGAATTCAGAGAGGCAACTATCATAGGAGAAGTTTCTAGAAGATTCCATGAGCATTCCCTTATAAAACTGTCACAGGCATTTGTCCATCCTCGCTCATCACACCCTACAAAAGGCCTCATCAGTATGCATCATAGTTGGCTAATATAGGAGTCAGTATGCATCGCACCCTGATAGTGGAGCAGTCAGTATGGTCCTATTTTGGCCAGTTCTGGATGGTTTTTCAGGTGGAACTTTTTGGGAATGATGTAATCAGTTGACCATGATCCTTTAGGGTATGAAACAACACTTTTAGGGGTTAAAGAGCCCTAGTTTATCGACATATAATATTGGGGTTGCAATGCCCAAATATATCTATAACAGTCTCCATGGGTTTGCAACTCTCCATGCAGAACTTATAAAGTATCTTGTTGGCATACATTTCTTGAGAGACAAACAATTCCCCATTGCCTTGCTATACTTTCAATATGAGGAAGTAGTGTATGATACCCATGTGATTCATTTAAAACTCTCTTTCAAGGTCTTATTTCCAAGATCTAATTAGCTTCTCATCACTAGTTAAAGTCAAGTCATCAACATATAAGACAATAATCAACAATCTACCTTCTACCAACATATGATAGTCTAGGCTTGCATCCGCTTCACTTTTGGTGAAGCCCAAACCTATGAGATAACTATCAATCTAGGTATACCAGGCATGGGGTGCTTGTTTGAGACTGTAGAATGCTCGCTTCAGTCTGTACATGTGAGACTATCAATAAAATGTCTCAAAAACTTATGGTTGCTTGATGCACACCTCCTTGTCAATAACTCCATTAAGGAACGTTGGTTTTACATCAATATAGTGGATATTCCACCCTATCATTGCATTTCGAGAAAGAATTGATCTAGTAGATGAGTGCCTTGGTACAGCAGTGAAGGTCTCATCATAGTCAATCCCATCAACTTGAGAGTACCCTTGGCAACAAATCTGGCCTTGTAATTTTCAATATGTCCATATATTACATGCTTTACCTTGAAGATCCATCTTGAATCCATAACTGATTTGTTTGTTGGTCTTGGGACCACTTCCCAAACACTATTATTTACAATGGATTCTTATTCCTCTGCCATTTCATCAACTCACACAATTTGATCTATTTATTCCTCGAAAGAGGATGGTTCAGTCTCTACAAGCTCAGTAATTAGATCCATGTAGCTAGTGTACCGATCTTGTGACCTTCTATGGCTGCACTGATTTGAAGGAGCACCCACATTCTTCCTCACATACATATTGCACAAATATCTCTACTTCCCTAGTAATTTTTCTGTCTTATCTTGATGGTTTTTCTTGAGTGGTTTTTTCCACTCTCTGCTCCACAACTTGTGGCTACTCCACAACTTCTTGAGGTTCCTCCTTTGGAGCTAAAAACTCCTCTTCTGGTGGGATCTTAAGCTCCCTCTCAAGAGAGCACCACATACATTGATCTTCGTCAAATTTTACATCCCTTTTCACAACTGTTATCTTAGGGATGGAAAGTACACAGGGTAGTTGTGGGGAGTTTCTATGTAACCCACAAATACCCCCAATTTTGTTATCAGCCTTAGCTTCTTCCTTGATTCTTTAGAGACATGGTAGTCAATAGAGGCTCCAAAAATCTTGACGTGTGACACATTTGGCTTTCCCCTGAGAGAACCTACTCCAGTGTAACCAAACCTAGAATCTAATGAGGACTCTGGTTATGCAAATAGACTATTGTGTTGCATGCCTTTACCCACAAATGCATAGTTAGGTCTTGATCACGTAACATCGCCCCCACTTCTCCCAAAATCTTACGGTTCTTTCTCTCAGCCACCCCATTCTCCTATTGGTTGTGGGGTGTTGTTAAATCTCACCGAATGTCTTCTTTTGCATATAAATTTTTAAATACATTAGACATGTACTCACCTCCATTATCGCTCTTGAGAGCCTTCACCTTCTTTTCCATTTCTTTTTCAACCATTGCCTTGAATTCTATGAATTTGGACAATGTCTCATCCTTCTTCGGTATGAAGTAGATGCAAAAAAATGAGAGTGGATGATTTCAAGGACTACATGTTCTTTGTTGTCCCGAAATTGGAATGTGGATTTTGTGTACTTCCCTAAGGTACATCCTTTGCATGCATCATGATTCTCAAGTGCTCCTTTGGGGAGGCATACTATTATCTATTTCATGATCTTCAGAGTGCTATGTTGCAAATCGCCAAGTCTTCTATGTCGAAGTTCACTGACATTGCGACTCTGGATCTTATTCACCTTTATTCCTAATGTAGTATAATCCTCCACATCTAGCTTGTATAGGTTCTTCACACAAACCTTGATCTACTTCACCCATCTCACAACTATATGTCTTAGGAATGCCTTTGCTTTCTAGAATATCAAATCATAACCACGGCCTTTCAAACTTGCAACAGAGATGAGAATTTTCTTTAGGCCTGGAATGGACATGATAACCTTGAGCCTAAGGGGGGAGTCTGACTCTGTCTAAAAGGTTATTATACCAATATCTGTTGCATTATACCTTTTTTCACCCCCCATCTCGATGTACATCTAAAAATATTTCTCCTCTAGGTCAATCAAAAGGTCTTGTTTCCTTGTCATGTGGAACGATGCACTTGAGTCGAAGTACCGCATACACCCCATTATTGTGTTGGCCATGCATGTAATCAGGGTAAAGCGAATCTCGAATTTTGAAGCCAAATATTCACCTACTCGTCCTTCTAAGGTCTTCTTTCTTGTCTTCTTATGAATACACTTCGTGGCATAGTGCCCAAATTCATCACAACGGAAGCCTTTAACTAATATTTCTTCTTTCACCCTTTACTAGATTCTAGTTTGGATTGGGATTTCTTCCATTTTCCTTTCTTTTCCTTTCCAGCCAATGTAAATTTTTCATCATCCTATCCCTTGGATGAAGTCCCATCTTGAGTATTCTGCCTTATGTCCTCTTGTACAAAATCAAACCATAAGCGCTCCCAATTCAGTTTTTTCTTCCTCCCGTTCATCAAACCTTTATATTTATGTCAACTCTTGGGAAGACCCAGAAGGGCTAAGCTTATAAAGTCATCTTGACGAATAGTAACACCAACCCTGCCTAGTTCATCACAACATTGTGTGAACCTACTCATATGCTATAGTATAGTATCATTTTTCTGCATCTTAATACTTCGAAGTTTATCCTTGAGCACCAGCTTCCTGTGGTCACTATTATTATCAAACAATTATGTCAGCGATTTTGACATCATGAATGGATTTTATTTTCCATGGATATTCGATACAATATGATCCCATGATCCCTTTAATATTATGTACAAATTCCTTGTAGATTCAAAATTCTTATGTAATTTGCTAAAATAAAACACTTGAATCTACTCTATTCATCAACAGAAGCAATTAATTGATCGAGAAATCACAAAACATGAGTCAATATTCAATCACATATACTCAAAGATCTACCTAAGGGGAAATCTTGCTGCTCAAAATCCCTTCCTATTTGTATATTGCATTAGATCCAAAAAATAGAGAATATTTACAATGCTTTCTCAACATAAACAATCTCTACACAAGTACAATCTATCTATCTACCTTAAAACCTGATGTTGGCCAATACTTAGCCAATTATATTTCCTTCCAAGCTCATATTTCCTTGGTAAGTAGCCCCCTATTAATTAGGGAAATTCTAAATTAGAATTGTGCAATCCCAATAGACCCTTCTTTAACTACACTCACCACCTATACAACTCAGAAAATTATACAAATAATAGTACGATTCCCTTGAACTCGAATCTCAAATGGGAAAATCAAATTTCATGCATGCATGAGTTAATTATGGATGACTTATAAGTTAACTAGTTGAACACATGAAGTTGCACCCCACTACTAGACCTCCTACTAGTTCCTCCAATAGTTGGAACTAGTTTAATTGACATTAAATCAGTTTAATTGAATTAAAATATTACAACTCGAATTAAACTCAACCTAGGATTCTAAAATTTAGGAACCACTCTACATGATTCAAGTTAGGCCCACAAATTGAATCAACTGAGCGACTCATTCTTGTTCTCTTGTGATGTGGAATTACAATTTTCTCCTAATTTAATTCAAGGGAAAATTAAATCAAGATTTTCTTATTGCCATTTTCAACACTCCCTCTCAACAAGAAAATGATTATCTGCTACCCTAGTCCTACCTCTATGGAACTCGAATTTTCTTGAATATGATTTTATCAAAATATCTGCATCATGTTCCTCTATAGGAATATACACCACCAACATCATTCTCCTCTGCACACAATCTCGTAGATGGTGATATCAAATGTTGATATGCTTGGATTGATCATGAAAACCTGGATTCTTAGAGAGTTTGATACAACTATCATTGTCACATTAAATCATGGTAGGATCCATCATCTGAACAAATATCCCACCACGAATTTTCCTCATCTAGATAGCTTCACAAGTTTCTTTACTAGCAACCATGTACTTTGCTTCTGCTAAACTGAGTGTAACTGATCTATGCTTCCTGTTATACCAAGAAACTGTTGCTGACCCAATACTAAAGATGCCTCCTGATGTGATCTCCCTTTTTGATGGAATGCTTTCTGAATTTTCATCTGTGAAGCCTTCCAACTTCATTCCCTCTATCCTTTTGTACCAAAGACCAAACTGAGTGGTGCCTATGAGGTATCTCAACACATGTTTGGTTTCCTTCCAATACAGTTTGGTTTTCTTAACCATTTCTTGACTAAGTTGGTTAAATTCATAACACATGTGTGGTCATGTCTTCAGCAAATACATAAGTGAACCCACAAATTACATGTAGATGGTAGCCTCCACTACTTCACCTGAAGTAGCATCTTCCTTCCTATAATTCCCTGCTAGAGGAGTCTCCATGGGTTTGTTTCTCTCCACGTGGAACTTCTTCAGTATCTCATTGGAATAATTTCCTTGAGAGACAAATAGTTCCCCATCTCCTTGCCATACTTCCATATCGAGGAAATACTGCATGAGCCCTAGTTCTTTCATCTCAAATTCTCTTACAAGATCCTCTTTGCAAGATTTCACCATCTTCTCATCACCCATTAGAATTAAATCATTGACATATAATATTATAATCAATAATTTACCTTCAACCACAATATGGTAAAGGTTTACATCTACTTCACTTTTGGTGAAGCCCAACCTGGTGAAATAGTTGTCGACCCTGGTGTACCAAGCACAGAGTTCTTGTTTCAATCTAGAAAATGCTCCCTTGATTCTGCACACGTGTGACTCTTTGTCAAAGGTTTTGCCTTCCGGCTACTCAATGTACACGACCTCCTCAATCACTACATTGAGGAATGTTGTCTTTACATCCATTTGATGTGTCTTCCATCTCAATTGCACTGCAAGAGCTATAATTGATCTGATAGAAGAGTACCATGCTACTGAAGAAAAGGTCTCCTCATAATCAATTCCCTGCACCTGAGAGAACCCCTTGGCCAAAAATCTGGCATTATGTTTCTCGATGATTATGTATGTTGCTTTCAGCTTCATTGTGTAGATCCACCTCGAAGCTACAACTGACTTATTCTCAAGTCTTGGGACAACTTCCCAAACACTGTTTCTGGCTATGGAATCATATTGCTCTACCATGGAATCCACCCATATTGGATTTTTCATTGCTTCCTCAAATGCGAATGGTTCTATCTCAACTAGCTCACTCATTAAAGCCATGTACCAATCTGGTGACCTCCTCTGCCTGCGTTGTGATATGGGTGCTCCCACATTCTCTCTAGAATCATGTAATAATATATCAACTTCTCTGTTGTGCTTTAATCTATCTATGGATGTCTCTGCATGAGTGGGTGCCTCCACTCTCTGCTCCTTTGCTTATAGCTACTCCATAACATCTTGAGGCTCTTCCTTTGGATCCAAAAGCTCATCATCTGTATGGAATTGAAGCTCCCTCTCAAGGGAACATCTCATGGCCTTCTCTTCATTAACTTCACATCTATATGAGGATTTATCATACCATGAGATATAAGGTACACCTAAGAGTTGTGAGGTGTATAAGTGTACAACACAAATATTCCCAACTCAATTGTTGGTTCTAGCTTTTTCCTTGCATCCTTGGAAACATGACAGTACACTAGGGAACAAAAGATCTTGAAGTGTGACACATCTGGTTTCTTCCCTGAAAATATTCTTGTAGTGTGCTCATCCCAAGAATCCGATCAGGACTCCTATTCTGTACATATACAGATGTGTTGCATGCTCCAACCCACAAATGCAATTGTAATCTTAGATCATGCAACATTTCCCATGCAACTCCCATAATATTTATGTTCTTCATCTTAGCCACCCCATTCTATTGTGGGTTATGGGGTTCTATTAACTCCCGTGGAATGCCTTCTTCTTCACAAAAGTTATTGAACTCATTCTACACATATTCACCACCATTATCAGTCTTGAGAGCCTTCACTTTCCTGTCAGTGTCTTTCTCAACAAGTGCTTTAAATTCACAAAATTTGGATAATGTTTGGTCTTTCTTCTACATGAATAAATTATATAACTTACATGAGAAATTATCTACAAATATAACATAATACTTGTGCTTGGCCGTGGAGGCTATCGAGAAAGGTGCACACACATCTCAGTGAACACTTTCAATGACTATTTGCGCTTTGTTGTCCTTATCATGAAATGTGGCTTTGGCGTACTTCCCTAGTCTATAACCTTTGCATGTATCTTGTTTGTCTAGTGCATCCTTGGGAAGTGTTGTAGACATTTGTTACGTGATCTTCAAGGCTCCATGGTGCAAATGGTGAAGTCTCCTATGCCATAATTCATCGATGTCTTAGCTCTGCACCTTCTCTACTTTTACGCTCAAAGAAGCATAGTCTTCTACATCTAAGTTGTAGAGGTTCTTCACCTAAACCTTGATTCACTCCACTTGTCCCATGTCGATATGTCTAAATAAATCCTTTCCTTTGCTAAATATCACATCATAGCCATAGTATTCTAACATATCAACTGAAACTAAATTCTTCTTCAAACCTAGAACATACATGACATATTTTAATGTCAAAGGAGAATCATACTACCTCTGAGAAGTTACTGTATTAATTCCATTTTCACTATACCTTCCATCATCTCCCATATTGATGTGCATCTTGAGGTCCTTCTCTTCCAAGTCACTGAAAAATTATTTGTTTCCTGTCATATGGAACGAGGCTTAACTATCCAAATACCACACACTACCCATTATCGATGTCACCATGCAGGAAATGAGTGTGAAATCCAACTTGAATTGTGAAGCTAGAGCATCGCCTGTCACTCATCTTGAGGGCCTCTTGTCAAACTTATTGTGAAGACACTTCGTGGCATAGCGTCCTAGCTCATGACAATGAAAACATTTAATCTTCAACAAGTCTTTCTTCTTGCTAGCCTGACCAGAATCTCCTTTGGATTGGGATTTCTTCCCTTTCCCTTTCTTTTCCTTTCCAGCGAACGCACAATTCTCCTCATCATCAAGCTTGTATGAGATTCCATCTCTATTGTTCCACCTTATCTCTTCTTGCACCAAGTCGGACCATACTCACTCCCAATTTGGTAGATTCTCCCTCCTATTTACTGAATCTTGGTAGTTGCACCATCTCTTGGGAAGGCCTAGAAGTGTTAGTCTTATGAGATCATCTTCAACAACTGTAATACCAACACTCCCAAGTTAATCCTGACATTTGGTGAACTTGCTCAGGTACTGCGGTATTGTGTCACCCTTCTCCATCTTCACCTTTTGAAGCTTATCCTTCAATGCTAGCTTTTTATGGTCAATGTTGTTCTGAAACAAGTTTATCAAGGCTTTCCACATTGCATATGAGGTATCCTTCCCATGGATATTGTAGACAATATGATCTCAAACGCCTTCTGGTATGATCCTCCTTGCCTTTGCCACACATTTCTTCCACTCTGTCAGATCTTGAGCATGGGTTGTCGGAAGCTTAGGAATATCAGTGTTTATGAATTCCTTCAGCCTGCTATCTTCCAACACTTCCTCCATCCTTTTCTTCCAAGCAATATAATTTGAGCTACCCTCAAGGGCATACTCAAGTCTCAATCCATAAAACGACATCCTGCTGGCTCTCAGAATGATACTACAAATTTGATTTACCTGCAAAGACAAACTTGAATTCTTCTCTTCTATTGTGATTCATGCACTGATACGATGTACAAATTCCTTGTATATTCAAACTACTTGTTGAGAAATGGAAACAAGAAATTCCATTTTAATTTGTCCTTCGATTAAACTGTGAATTAAATTCAAATTTTGTTCTCATAATAGCTTAAAATAGTTAAATTAAATTTATGAAACTTACTTAACATAGAAAATTCAAGTTGGAAGTCTTTTGGAAGTCATGTATATTCTCTCCCTACTTTGTAGGAGTCCAGTGTGAGTTAATTGTGAGTTGTAAAATAGAAGATCTAGTTTCATGGGTCAGTTCAGTTAAATTAGTTCTCAAACTAATTCAAAGAACTAATCATGAGTTAACAGTCAATGGCAACATTAATGAACTCCACCAGTGCTACTCTAGTTAAATGAATATGTACTCATCAGAAACTCATGCATGTCGATTTTGAGAAAGACCCAATTGAGACTACAGTGAAGGGACAATGTAGTATTTGTTTTAGAAATTTCTGAGTTGCACTAGTAGTGCATGCATTTAGGAACTGGTCCTTGAGGGATTGCATAGTTTTTGGAGGCTTTATTTCCCTTTAAATATAAGTTATCCTTCATAGGAATTACACATTGGAATACCGACTTGGAGAGCTTGTGAAGAGGCTGAACTTTGGCCTTGATCTTGCCTATGAGTTAGAGATTGAATTTTCCGAGTGCTAGGATTGTTCTAGAGAGAACAAACATTGTAATTTCATCTTGATTTTCTAGATTAATACAAAACAAATAGTGGGGTTTTGAGCCGTGGCTTTCCCCAAATATTATTTTGTTATGTTCCTTTGATTCTCTTCCTCTATTTATTATTGTTTTCTTGATGTTTATTGGATTTTTCTGTAAAGAGTATAAGTATATTCTTGTCTCTTACTTTCACAAATTGCATTACCTTGTGAATCTACAAGATTTCTTACATGGTATCGGAGCAAGATTGTTTTTTCGACCGAGAGTTTGCAGAGAGGATATGAGAATTTACAAGAAAAAATTTTAAAAACAAATTTCAGATCTGGATTCCTTGGGAAAATATTCCCTAATTCAAAAAAAAAAAACAGTCGAATCAAAGTTTGGATGAGGGAAATATCATCAATTCAAAATGAGATATCTAGAGGAGATTTGGAAGCTTTGAGTTTCAAGGTTACACGTGAAAGTCAAATTTTCATACATACTTCAAGATCGACAGATGGCATTCCATGGGTTGAGGCTTGAGTATGCCTTGGAAGGAATCTTGAATTTCATAGCCTGGAGGGACATGATAGAGGTTGTGTGAGAGGACACTAGCTTGAAGGAATTTGTTGAACGAGCAATTCCTAAGCCAGCAGCTCTTGATGCACAGAACTTGGCCGAGTGGAAGAAGTGTGTGGAGAAGGAAAGGTGGATAATTCTTGAGGGAGTTCGATATCATATTGTCTCAAGTCTCCATGGAAAGGAAACCCTACATGCTATGTGGAAAATATTGACAAACTTGATC
Organism: Pinus taeda; assembly: GCA_000404065.3. NCBI lineage: Eukaryota > Viridiplantae > Streptophyta > Pinopsida > Pinales > Pinaceae > Pinus > Pinus taeda. Next base: position 119,613 of record APFE030696605.1, on the reverse strand, counting down.
AGAATAACAATGATCAAAGGAAGTTGGCACTGAAGGATAAACTTCGTAAAATCAAGATGGAGAAACGCGAGATGATTCCAAAGTACTTGACCAATTTCACTCAATGTGAAGATGAACTTGGAAGTGTTGGAATCACGGTTTCTGAGGAGGATATGGTGAGCCTTTCTCTTCATGGACTCCCAAAGAGTTGGCATAATTATCATGACTTTATCAATGGTTGGGAGAAGCTACCATATTGGGAATGACTATGGTCAGATTTGATGGAGGATGAGATAAGGAGGAACACCAGGGATGGCTCTTCATCAAAGACTGATGATGAAGATAACTGTGCCTTAGTGATTAAAGCAAGGAAGGGGAAAGGTAAAATTTCTCATTCCAAATTGAATTCTTATCATGGAGGTAAGAGGAAGGACATGACAAAAGTTAAATGCTTTCATTGTCACAAGATGGGTCACTTTGCTACGAATTTCACATTGAATAAGTCCAAGGAGAATGTTATGAAACCGGCTCACAAAAAGATAGGAAAGATAGATCAATGCCTTAGAATTCAGCCTCTTCTAAGGGGCAACCTCCTTTGCATTACACAAATGAACAATTCTTTGATGATTCAAATGAAAATACCTCATTTCTATATATAGGAGTCTAAGGGGTCACAATATAACCAAGATGACCTACAATAATAATATAAGGGCACAAAAATAACAATAGATGGATTCTATGGGGCACAATAATAATAGTATGGGGACAATAGGGGCACAACAATATTAATAAGGGATACAACGACAATAGTAACGTGGGAATCACTAGTATTATAGGGACCTAACATGCCCCTCTCCTTCAAAAAAGTGTTGTCCTCAATGCTTGAGTAGTTCTGGATGCTTCTATATGAAATTTTCATCCTCCCATGTGGAATCTTTAGCGGATAAGTTCTTCCACTTAATGAGATATTCTGAAATTGATCAATTTCATAGCTGTCAAGTTCTTGTTTCTGTGACTGCTTCCAGTTCCAATATAATTTTTCCTTCCTCATCTTGTTCTGGCAAAATTGCTTGAACTAGGAGCTTGTCACCTATAACCTTCTTTAAACATGAAACATGGAAAATTGGGTGCACTCGAGAAGCTGGAGGAAGCTCCAATTTGTATGTCATAGTACCAATCTTTTGCAACACCTTGTACGGACCATAATACTTTGGTGATAATTTATTATCCTTCGTAGCTTTCTTGAGGGACATGTGTTTATATGGTTGTAACCATAGGAATACCCAGTCACCTGCATCAAAACTTTTTTCGCTGCAATGTTGATCTACTTGTTGTTTCATTATATTTTGCACCAACGTGAGGTTATCCTTTAAGATTTGGAGAACTTGTTGTTGATGCTCAATGTGATGTTCCACTTCTTGAACCTTAAAATTTTCTCTTAAATATGATGTGATGGATGGTGGCTAATATCCATAAAGTGCCATAAATGGGGTCATTTTTGTTGCAACGTGGAAGGAAGTGTTATACCACCATTCAGCCAGAGGCAACCATTTGACCCATTGTGTCTGTTTATCAAATACAAAGCAACGAATATATCCTTCCAAAGATTTGTTTACTATCTCAGTTTTCCCATCATATTGAGGATGATAAGATGAGCTATGAGCTAACTGACTACCACGACAAGAAAATAATTCTGTCCAAAAATTTCGAGTGAAAATGGGATCTATGTCACTTACAATAATCTTAAGGTTTCCATGTAGCTTTTGAATTGTTTCCATAAATACAGTAGAAACTATACTAGATTTAAATGGATGTGATAATGCACAAAAGTGTGCATAGTTGGTAAGTCTGTCAACTACCATGATGACACTCTTTCCTTCAGACTTGGGTAAACCTGTGATAAAATCCATTGAAACCTCCTCCAAACATTGGCTTGGAATGGATAAAGGTTGTAATAGACCTAGGGTATTAATTTTTTCAACTTTATTTTGTTGGCAAACCAAGCATTCTGCCACAAACGTTTGAATATCCAATTTAAGGCCATCCCAAAAAAATTCCTTCTTAACCTTGTGGTAAGATTTTAAAAATCCTGAGTGCCCTCCTAAGGGAGAAGTGTGCAATTCCATAAGAATATTTTGTTTGAGGTGGGAATTATTATAGAGGTATAAGCGATCTTTGTACCATAACAAATCAATTTTCCAGCTAAATGTATCAGATGTACTGGAATCTTGTTCTAACTTTTGAATAAGTGCCCACACTTCTTCGTCATTCTTCCATTACTCCCTTGCTTCGTTTATCCAATCTAGTTAGATAATATAAATGGCACACAATAATGCTTCCACATCCTCATCCTTTCTTCAGAGTGCATCTACCACAGCATTTTGCTTCCCTATTTTGTATATGATTTCAAAGTCATAACCCAACATCTTTGTGACCCATTTTTGTTGCTCTTCACAAGATAATATTTGTTCTAAAAAGTATTTAAGACTATCATGATCCGTTTTTACCTTGAAGTGTCTTCCCATTAGGTAGGGTCACCATTTCTTAAGTGCATGTAGTAATGCTAACATTTCCTTCTCATAAATAGCTTTGTGTAAATACTTTCCCTTGATTGGATGACTTTTGAAAGCAATGTGTCTTTCATCGTGCATTAAAAAAACACCAACTCCATTTCCTATAGCATCACATTCCATAATAAAGGTTTTTGTGAAGTCTGTTGTAGCTAAGACCGGTTCTTGGCACATTGCCTCTTTAAGGTGTTCGAAGGCCTTTGTTGCTTCTGGAGTCCATGAAAATGCATTTTTCTTCAATAATGTTGTTAGAGCTACTACTATTCTCCCATAATTCTTAACAAACTTGCAATAATACCGTTTCAACCCGAGAAATCCTCGCAGATGCTTTATGGATGTGGGGATTTCCCATTCCTTAATGGCTTTAAGTTTGGTAGGGTCTACCTTAACACCTTCATGAGATACAATATGACCTAGATATTCCACCTCTTGTACTCCAAAGAAACATTTGGATCTTTTTGCATATAATTGTTTCTCCTCCAATAGTTGTAGCACCCTATCAACATGTTCAACATGATCCTTCCAAGACTTGCTGTAGATTAGTATATCATCAAAAAATACTAACACAAATTTTCTAAGGAAGGGTTTGAAAATGGAATTCATCAAACCTTGAAATGTAGAAGGTGCATTGGTAAGGCCAAAAGGCATGACCAAAAATCATAATTACCCTCATGAGTTCAAATGTTGTTTTCGGAATGTCTTCAATCTTCATTTTGATTTGATGATATCCTTAATGAAGATCAAACTTGGTGAAGTAAATTGATCCATGCAATTCATCCAATAATTCATCAATGACAAGAATGGGAAATTTATCTTTAATAGTGAGCTTGCTTAGCTCCCTATAATCTTGACACATGCACCAAGATTAATCCTTCTTATGCACCAATACTACTAGAGAAGAGAAGAACTTTGACTAGGTTGAATTATACTGACCTCTAACATTTCTGCAACCATACATTCAATTTCACTCTTTTGGTCATAGGGAAATCTGTACGGCCTAATTTTTGGAGGAACACTTCCTGGAATCAAATAAATAGCGTGATCAGGATGACGAATAGGTGAGAGACCTTTGGGAGTCTCAAATAACTTGCAATGATTGTCCAAGACTTTTTGGAGATCTGGAGGGATAGATGATTTAGATGTAGAAACATCTAGTGAACATAATTGTGTAATTACACGTCGTTGTTCCTTCTTTAGAATCTTTTTCATACCGTTAGAGCTTATTATCTTTCTCGGTTTCCCTGCAATACCCCTTAATTCAACTTCCTTTCCTTCTGCAGAAAATTCATGAAAAGTTATTGAAAATTAAAAGCTATTGTACCCAAGGATTGTAGCCATTGGACTCCTAATACAACATCAGCATCACCCAATGGAATGGAAAGCATTGGGCTATTCAATACATATTCTCCATGGATAGCTTGATATTATGGCACTTTCCAGGGCAATTTATGGTTCCTCCACTTGCAACCATCACTTGACACTCTGTTGCTAGATATAAGAAGCAATTCAATTCTTTTGCTATCTTACAATGAATAAAAATGTGGGTACTTCCTTAATCAATCAACACTATTACCTTTTCTTCTTTATATGTCCTTCTATCTTGATGGTTTGAGGAGTGGTAATTCTAGCCAATGCATTACAAGATATGGTCGAATTTCATTTCTTCTTTATCCAGGGTTTGTTCCTGGAGTATATCCTCTTCTTTTGAAATTTCTTGTTCCTCTTCTTCCTCCTCTTCACAATCTATGTACAACAATTTCTTCTCGGCACACTTATGACCTTTAGTGTATTTGCTATCACAACTGTAACAAAGCCCTTTTGCTCTTTTTTGTTCCAATTGTTATGGTGTCAACCTTGTAGGTTGTGGAAGGCTAGGGGCAACAACACTTCCATCTTTATAGTTGTGAGTGGTAGACTTCTTGGTTGCCATAATTTTGCTTTCCATTTTTCTTGCTAACCTGAATGTATTCTGCAATGAATCAGGTTCCCAAAGGCGAACCACATGTTGGATATTATCCTTTAAAGTCCCTATGAACACATCAATCCTATGCTCCTCTTGAATATCTTTTAACCTTATGTTCAATTTTTGTAAGTCCTCAATGTGCTCCATCATTGAACCCTTTTGTTTGAGATTTATCAATTGGCTAAAAAAAGTATTGCTTTTTGTATCCTCATAATGTGTTGTCATTTCTTTCATAAAAATTGCCCAAGTGATAATTTTCTTACGAGAGCAAAGCCATCGATACCATATAAAATAATTTGGTTCCAAATATAAGGTTGCAATATGTACCTTTTGTGTGTTTTTCACATTATGGAGATCGAAAAATTGCTCCATGTGTAGTATCCATGTTCCGAGATCCTTTCCATCAAACTTCCTCATATCGATCTTTGGAACATGGTGGTTCTTCGATCCAGTGTTAAAGTCTATGAAATCATGATTAACATTTATTTTGTTTTCATCATGAATTTCCTTTACTACCCTTTCGTTATTAGTAAGCATTTCTTGTAGAAACTTTGTCAAATCTGTCTCCAAATGTTCCATGTCTGTCTTCAAATCTTCCATGCATGTCTTCAAATCTATCTTCAAATCGTCCATATTAGCTTCCATTTCATTCATCTTAGCTTCTACCCCTTTCTTTACACCATCCATATTAGTTTCCACGCCTTTCTGTAAACCATTCATCTTAGCTTCTACATCCTTCTTTAAACCATCCATATTAGATTCTATTATTTTCTGTGCGAGTGACATTTGTTGCACTTGGTCTCGTAATTTTGATATATCATGTTGCATTTCTTCCTCTTCTTCATGAGTCATGCTAGAGCTTTTAGGTTTCTTAGTAGGTGTTTCCATTTTATTTTTTTGGGTCATCAATCACCAATAATAATTCTTCACTATGCCCTTTGAATTCCTTCAAACTAATTTTTCAAACCAATCTTATGCAAAAATTTTAAAACAAATATACAAACCTTTTTTTTTTCTTTGTAGGAGCTTGATATTGCATCTGATGTAGCTCTGTAATTTTTGGATCTTCTAGTTTTGAAATTGTGACCTGTAATAGCCCTCTATGTCCTCTTTCCAATGCCACTAGTCTGATTAAATTTAGATTCTCCAAGAAGAGTTATGCATAATCTCCTAGGATGACCTGATTATATACCTTTTTAGAAGATCGAATTGTATGAAGTGCCACGTGTCACTATTTTGACTTTAGGATCTAAAAAATATACACAGGAAACTGTAGTCCGTTCACTTTCAGTACCTTCTTACGAAATTTCAAACTGATGCTCAAAACAAACTTTATGACGATTTTCCCCAGGTCACTTGTTTGGAATGTAATTCGGGAGTCTGCAAAAATGCCAACTTCCTCAGATCATATCTCCGCAAATATAGCGTGAAAATCTCTGAAATTCAGACCCGAGGTTCAGAACGATTTCAACCCAAATGGTTTTTTTTTAGTGTCTGAAACGTCGCAGAAAAAAGTTATAGCACAAATGCCATGAAGACTTGTTTGGAGTAGCGAAACCCTACAATCCAAGGCTCTGATACCAAATGTTATGAAACCATCTCACAAAAATATAGAAAAGATAGATCAACACCTTAGAATTCAGCCTATTCGATGGGGCAACCTCCTTTACATTACACAAATGAACAATTATTTGATGATTCAAATGACAAAACCTCCTTTCTATATATAGGAGTCTAAGGGGTCAAAATATAACCAAGACGACCTACAATGATAATATAAAGGCACAAAAATAACAATAGAGGGATTCTTTGGGGCACAATAATAAGAATATGGGGACAATAGGGGCACAACAATATTAAAGAGGGACACAACAACAATAGTAATGGGGGAATCACTAGTATTATAGGGACGTAAGAGAGAAGTCCTCAGGAGGAGTAGTAGGTGAGGCTTTGGCCTCTCAATTCGAATTGGATTTTTCCCTCATTGCATGCATGGTGTCTTGAGTGATGGGAAGTGTATGGTACTTAGAAAGTGGAGCTTCTTTCCACATGACTGGAAACAAAGAGTTATTCAGTGAACTAGAGGAGAAAGATCTCAAGATGCATATTGAGATAGGTCATGATGGTAAGTATAGTGTTACTAGTTTGGGCACTATTACTTTTCATAGGGAGCATGTGGCTCCACTCACCTTGAAGAATGTTATGCATGTAATTGTACTAATGAATAACGTGGTATCCATTTCCATGCTTGAGGATAGAGGATATGATGTGATATTTTTGAAAGGAAAGGTGTTCCTTCAACACATAGCCATGGGTCAAGCAAAGAAGATATGGATTCGAGTTCAGAATCCCTATAAGATAGAGGTAGAGGATTGTGTTGCTTTGAGTTCCAAAGTGGAAAATATGTTGAGCCGAGACATTGGTAAGTTGTGGCACAGATGATTGTGCTACTTACATCATGGGGCTCTGAAGATATTGCAGCAAATATCTATCGGTCTTCCCAAGGGTACGCTTGTGCAAGTTGATACATGTAAGGGTTGTACTTTGGGAAAATACACCAAGTCTTCCTTTGGAGACAGAGACAGTCGAGCAGAGTCTATTCTGTAGAGATTCCATTTAGATGTGTGTGAACCATTCTTGACAACATCCATGGCCAAACATAGGTATTATGTTATATTTGTTTATGACTATTCTTGTAAATGTTGGGTATTTTTTATGCAGAAAAAGGATCAAACTTTCACAAAGTTTTGTGAGTTCAAAGAATTGGTAGAGAAAGAGTCTGGAAAGAATTTCAAAGATCTATGGAGTGAAAATAGTGCTGAGAATGTCTCCAATGAGTTTCAGAGCTTATGTGCAGCGAAAGGGATTAAACGAGAGTTGACGGTACCCCATAGCCCTCAATAGAATGCGGTTCCCGAGAGGAAGAATGGGAGCATAGTAGGGGCAGCAAGGATGATGTTGTATGATCAGGGCCTACCACTACACTTGTGGGCTGAGGCATGAAACATAGTGGATTATTTTCAAAACTATAGCCCACATCAGATACTTAAGATGAAGACACCAGAGGAGGCTTATTCTGGTAAAAAGCTAGATGTTGGCCACCTCAGGATTTTTGGGTCGTCGATTTATTTCCATGGGACCAAAGATGCATTAAAGAAGCTTGAGCCAACAACAGAGTTGGGGATCTTTGTATGGTACACTGATACACCCCATAACTATAGGGTATACATGTCAACCAGTTAGATGACAATGGTTCGCAGGGATATCAAGTTCGATGATGAGAAGGCCATGCGAGTATCCCTTGAGAGGGAGCTTGAACTACATGTGGATGAGGATATTTTAGCTCCTAAGGTTAAGCAGCCTCAGACTGACCTAGAGCAACCACATGTAGAGGTTCAAAGGGTGGAGACATCCACTCAGGCAGAGTCTTCCAGTGAGGGAAGAAAGCATGCTAAAGAGGCTAACGGATTTTTGGATGATGCATGGGAGAATGTGGGAGCACCCTCTTCTCAACACAGATAAAGGAGGTCACTATAGAGGTACACTACATACATGGAACTTATGGGTGCATGTATTGTGACAGAGCCATCTTCCTTTCAGGAAGTAGTGTAGCAGCTGGTTTGGGTTGATGCAATGGTGGAGGAGTATGACTGCATAGACTGAAACAATGTTTATGATGTGGTCCCGAGATCAGAGGACAAGCCAGTTATGAACTCCCATTGGCTTTACAAGGTAAAGAAAGCTGCAGATTGTAGCGTGGAGAAGCATAAGGCCAGATTTGTGGCCTGTGGCTTTTCACGGGTAGAGGCGATTAACTAAGATGGGACCTTTTCTCTTATTGCAAGGTACTCGTCAATCGGACCTATTTTGGCACTATCAACATAGATGGGTTGGAAGATCAATTAGATGGATGTGAAGACTACCTTCCTAAATGACATGATTGAGGAAGAGGTGTACATAGAGTAACTTGAACGTTTTGAAACCTTGTATAATGAGTTGCATGTGTGCCGACTGAAGAGAGCATTGTATGGGCTGAAGAAATCACCCCTTGCTTGGTACACTAGGATATATAGCTACTTCATTGGGTTGGGCTTCACGAATAGTGAAGCACATATGAACCTATATTGCATAATGGTGGAAGGTAAGTTGTTGATCATTATACTTTATGTAGATGATCTCATACTCACAGGTGATGAGAATCTCATAAAATCTTTCAAGAAGGACCTTGCAAGAGAGTTTGAGATGAAGGACATGGGGCTCATGCATTACTTTCTTGGCATGGAGGTATGGCAAGGAGATGGGGAGTTGTTTGTATCTCAGGGAAAGTATGCCAATGAGATACTTAGGAGATTCCACATGGAGAGTAGTAAACCCATGGAGACTCCTCTAACTGGTAACTAAAGGAAGGAGGTTGGTACTTTAGGGGAAGTAGTGGAAGCTACTATTTACAAACAACTTGTGGATTCACTCATGTACTTGGTGAACATATGACCGGATATGTGCTATGTAGTTAACCATCTTAGTCAAGTGAAGGTTAGGCGTACCAAGCTGTATTGGAAGGTGGAAAAGAATGTATTGAGATACCTCATAGGCACTACACAATTTGGGCTATGGTACAAATGAATAGAGGGAGTGAAGCTTCAAGGATTCACCAATGTAGATTGGGCACGAAGTCCATCCGAAAATAAGAGCACATAAGGAGGGATCTTCAGTATTGGGTTAGTAGAATTTTCTTAGTACAACAGGAAACAAAGATCAGTTGCACTCAGTTCGATAGAGGCAGAGTACATGGCTGTAAGCCCAACAACATGTGAGGCTATTTGGATGAGGAATATCCTGGTTGGTTTGTTTGGTAAATAGATGGATCTGACTATGACTTATTGTCATAATAAGAGTCGTATCAAACTATCTGAAAATCCAATCTTTCATGATCGGTCCAAGCATATTGGTATCCCATATCGTCATCTCATAGATTGTGTATTGAGGCGGATCATGTTGTTAGATTACATTCCCACTGAGGAGAAAGATGTTCACATCTTGAAAAAGGAATTGTCAAGATGTAAATTTGAGTTTCACAGAGACAAGATTGGGGTGGTTGATATTCCCTTTCTTATTGAGAGGTTGTGTTGAGAAATGACAACAAGAAATTCCATTTTAATTTGTCCTTGAATTAAGCTGTGAATTAAATTTGAATTCTATTCTCATAGTGACTTAAATAGCTAAATTAAGTTTATTAAACTTACTTAACTTACTAAATTCGAGTTGGAAGTGTTTTGGAAGCCATGTATGCGTTCTCCCTACTTTGTAGGAGTCGAGTGCGAGTTAATTTGAGTTGTAAAATAGAAGACTTAGTTTCATGAGTCAGTTCAGTTAAATTAGTTCTCAAACTGATTGAGAGAACTAATAGTGAGTTAACAGTCAGTGGTGACACTCATGAACTCCACCAGTGCTACTCTGGTTAACTAAATATTTACTCATCAAAAACTCATGCATGTCGATTTTGAGAAAGACCCAATTGAGACTAGAGTGTAGGGAGAGTGTACTATTTGTTTTACATTTTTCTGAGTTGCACAAATAGTGCATGGATTTAGGAACTAATCCTTGAGGGATTGCCTTGTTTTTAGAGGCTTTATTTCCTTTTAAATACAAGTTATCCTTCACAGGAATTACACATTGGAATAGAGACTTGCAGAGCTTGTGAAGAGGCTAAGCTTTGGCCTTGATCTTGCTTATGAGTTCGAGATTTAATTTTTTGAGCGTTGGGATTGTTCTAGAGAGAACAAGCATTGTAATTTCATATTGATTTTCCAGATTAATGCAAAACAAATAGTGGGGTTTTGAGCTATGTCTTTCCCCATATATTTATTGTGTTATGTGCCTTTAATTCTCTCCCTCTATTGACTATTGTTTTCATGATGTTTATGGGATTCCGTTGTAAAGAGTAGAAGTAGATTCTTTTCTCTCGCTTTAGCAAATTGCATTAGCTTGTGAATCTATAGGATTTTCTACATTACTTATGTAATTTGCTAAAAGAAAAGACTTGCATCTACTCTACTCATCAGTGGAAACAATTAATTGATTGAGAAATCACAAAACATAAGATGAGATGTAATCACATATTCTCAAATATTTATCTAAGGGGAAATCTTGCTGCTCAAAACCCCTTCCCATATGTATATTGCATTAGACCAGAAAAATAGAGGATATTTACAATGTTTTCTTAACCTGAACAATCTTTGCACAAGTGCAATCTATCTCTATGTCTCACAAGTTGACTCTGGATAATACTTAGCCAATTTTGTTTCCTGCTAAGATCCTATTTCCTTGCACAGTTTCCTTATGAATTAGCTACCCATTGATTAGAGACATTCCAAATTAGAATTGCACAATACCTATAGGCCCTCCTTTGACTGCATGCACCACCTGTACAACTCAAAAAATTATATAACTAAGAGTACACTTCCCTTGAACTCCAATATCAATTGGGTAACCTGAATTTCATTGATGCATGAGTTAATTATGGATGACTTATTAGTTAACTGGTTGAACACATGAAGCTACACACCACTTCTAGACCTCCTACTAGTCCTCCAATAGGTGGAACTAGTTTAACTGTCATTAACTCTGTTTAACTTAACTAAACTATTACAACTCGAATTAAACTATTACAACTCAAATTAAACTCACCTATGTTCCTAAAATTTAGGAAGCAATCTACATGACTCAAGTTAGGCCCACAAATCAAATTAATTGAGCCAACTAAGTGAATTTAACTTAGTTGACTCATTCTTGTTATCTTGTGATGTGCAATTACAATTTTATCCTAATTTAATTTAAGGGAAAATTAAATCAGGATTTTCTTGTTTCTAATTTCAACACATTATTTTCCTTGAATCGGATACATATTTCTTCCACTATATAAGGTCCTGGACATCAGTTGTTGGTGTTCCTTGCCTTGGATACATATTTCTTCCACTATATAAGGTCCTGGACATCAGTTGTTGGTGGTCTTAGATTATCTGTCTTGACATATTCAAGTAAACCATTGTCATCCAATACTTCATCCATGCAGTCCTTCAGTGTCCTTCCATGCAACAAGATTTGAGGTCACTTCCAAGGCATATTGTAGCCTTAGTACATTGAAGGTCATCTTCTCACCTCTGAAAAAATCTTGCTACACTAATCTTCAAATTCGAACCTCTAAGAAACAACTTCAAATTTCTTGCTCTAATATGAACCCTACTCTGATAGCATGTATAAAGTAGGATGTAGATTTACAACTTCTCATGAAGTTTTAATCAAAATTACAAGACACGAACCTACTCTTCTTCTCTGCAGACATTAATTCACAATTTGGAACAAAAATTTGAGACATGCAAGAAGAAATAACACACATGCAACACATATTTTATCTAGGGAAAGAAATCTGCTAAAAACCCCAATGCCTACTTACATTAATCAAATGAATATAGATGTATTAAAGTTTCTTTGCTCATCTGAGCACACCCTGCAAGTGCACAACCTATCCCTCCACTCACTGAAGGCCTCTGGCCCAGACTTAGTCAAATTTTGCCTCAATTTGAGCTCCTATTTCCTTGGGATGTTCCTTGAGGAATTAATCCTTATTATTTAGGAAATTCCTCTAATTGAATTGTGCAATTCGTTAAGTTGATCATCTGACTGCATGGAACAATTGTACACTCAAGACTAGTCTACAATTGATGTCACACTACCTTGGAATCTCCACCACAACTTGGTAACTCAAATTATCTACATGAACTAGCTATTTTGGGCTAATTGTTTAGTTAACTGTATGATTACTAAGTTTGATTGAAGTGCCACTACTCAACTGACCTTCCACCAGTTCCTCCAAAATCTAAAACTAGTTTAACTGAAAACAACCTAAGATAACTCACCTTGATTGCTAAAAATTAGCTATCACAGATGCAGAACTAAACTCTATGTCCTCCAAATTGAATCTCCTTAGTAAACTAGATGACACAAGGCATGACACACTAATTAACATCATCCAAGTTGTCTATTGATGTGGAAATTCAAATTTTCTCAATTTAATTGAGGAAAAATCAAATTGAGAATTTCTTATCGCATTTTTTAACATTTAACATTAGCTTAGCTTTATTATTTTTATTCAATATAGTCTTATCTTCTTCGATATGCATCTACTTGTTCCTCAACTACTTCTGACTAGATTTTTCTATCAACCTTTGTAAGATTGAAATTAATGTATTTAGTTTCTTTCATCTCCTCTTATGGTTTCCTTGATTTCTTTTATATTCATTCTTTTATTATAGTTATTACAATTTTTTTGTAGTCACTTTCCTCCCCATCATACTTGAGCTTTATATGTCACTCATCTAGAAAAACTAATTGAAGCTCATAATCAAATTCAACTTTAGCTACTAGGTTCTCACATGTTGCTTCTACAAATATGGTGTTAATTTCATCATCTTTAACTTCAATTTCATCCTCTACATGCATATATATCCACACCCAACTTTGTTTTTTTTCCCATGTTCATATTCTGCATCTTGTACAAAATCAAATTTTTCTTCTGCAATTTCTTTAACAAGTTTCATTGTATTTCTTAGGACAACTATAGTCTGTCTCCATGTCTTGTATATATTTTTCTACTTGGGCAAGCTCTTCCACAACATATTCAATTACTTTTGTGATATCGAAATATTCCACTTCTTCTTTCACAAAATTCACTTCATCAATTGCAATGTTATGCTAATTGGTATCGCTCCCCTTTTCATTGTACGTCATTTCAAAAATATTTCAACCTTCTTTCTTGTGAACAAAGCTATCATTAGAACCTTATTGAATGAGAAACAATGTTGTTGCATCATCCTTCGGGTTCACATAGAGTTGATCCTTTTGATGTTTTGTAATAACCTCATAAGCTAGTTGACTTGAGAGTTCTTGTCTCATAAATCATTTATTGATAATCTAATTCTCATTTTAAAGACCCAAAAATCATAGATTTTACCCCAAAAAAAAAGTAGTGAAAAATAAAAAATTATTAAAAAGTCCATATTAATAAGTCTTAAATTATCAGTTTAAATTTTTTATATTTTTATTTTGAAAATTCAAAATTAGAAATTTATCTCTTTTTTTCTTATTTCTCATATTCTCTCATTTATTTAATTTTTTCTTCAATTCGCAAACACTTTTTAAAATCATATGTGAGAAAAAAAAATCCCTTTCATTTTCTTTGGAATACAAAATTCTTCTTATCACTCACTAAACCAACAACTCAATAAATCAATCTGTAAATATAATAACCTAAAACCTTCCCAAAATTATTTATCGTAATTCTTAATGCAATAAATCAATGTGTACATATAATTACCTAAATCCTTCCCGAAAATATTTATTGTAATTTTTTAATGCGTGAAATCAATTCCAGGGAAGAAATACATATTATTAAAGGAATGTGGTACAAGTTAATTTACAATTTTCAAGGCTTTTTGAAAATTCAAATCAACTTGACTTGACCCCTTTTCCTATGTCCAATGTGTTCCAATGAATGAACAGACATGGGTTTTTTTTCCAATGAAATACATGGATTTACGCCATATAGTGGCTATTGTGATTCAAGCTTATGGTGGCAGCAGTTCAGGTCAATGGCGGCTACAACCTACAACAGAGTTTTCCTTCAACGATTAATAGTGGCCCTTTAAACACTATAATTATTTGCAAATGAGCTTGGCTATAGCTGCTTAGATGGCAAAGAAACTCACAACACCTTCTAGATAGGGTGGTGGTAGGCTCCCTTTAAACACTATAACTATTTGCAAACATGCTTGGCTATAGATGCTTAGATGTCAAAGCAACTCACAACACCTTCAAGATAGGGTGGTGGTAGGCTCATGACTCCTTCAACCAATACTTGTTGTGCAAATGGAATAGTGAGGGCTTTTTGTGGAAATGGAACAATGAGGGCTTTTTTTTAATGGAAGCGGATTTACACACACTCGATCCAACATATCTTTTAATTTATTGCTATCTTAAAAAAATGAATTCAACCTTCTTAGCTCGCTCCTCTAGCTCTAATAATTTGGTTGAGGCTTTCTAAAGCTAATTATATTTATGCATTACTCATTTTTCTTAGTTGCTTTTATTTTTAAAGTATGGTGAATCAAAACATGTTTATTGAAATTGAATTTGGGTGGAGCCTTTATCACAAACATGTTCCTTGAAATGAAACTTGAATAAAGAAGAAAAAAATCATATTCTCAACTACACAATACTAACAAATAAATTGAAATTAATAATATTAATGATCTCAATTATAGATTTTGAAATATTCTAAAAATGAATAACACAAATTATCCCAAATAATTGACTAAAATAATTCATAATCATATTAATACTCCTCATCTCAATTCAAACCCTTTTAATTAACCCTTACTATAATAATGGAATGAAATAATTCATAATCATATTAATACTCGTTATCTCAATTCAAACCCTTTTAATCAACACTTACTGTGTTTATAAATTATAGTCCCAATAACAACAAAAAAATCTAATATGAAGTGGATAAGGTTTTTGCTTTATTACCAATTTCTCCAAATCAGTTAATACAAAAATAATAAAATTACCACCTATAACATCTATCTTTACCAAATGCTAGAATCTATAACTACTCTCAACATTTCTTCTCTTTAGATGATGACATTTATGCTCACTGCATGAAAATCAGTGTTTAATTAAGTAGAGTGGAGGGAATCGTCTATGCATTGAATGCTTAATGTTTAAGAGAAAACGCGGCTAGTTTTTATTGAGCCAGAGGTTTGTTAGGCTGTTGCTTACAATTCAAGTCATGAGGTTGCTGATAAAATCAATGTGACGATAAAGTGCAGAAACAAAACTTGATCCAAGCAGACACTCGATGTTAGGCATGCTCCAGGTCCAATTAACTAAATAGCTCACGCAATATTCACCTAAGAATGTTGTAATCTGGTCCATTTAGTCGTTCTCATGGTGAAACGAGTTAAGGCTTACAAGGTGATTAACATTTCCATGAAGTTTGAAATCCATCAGAGTTATCAGTGTTCATAAATGCCGGTTACTTTCCAATTCATGGGTTACCTTGGTGACATAGCGTAGAGGTAAGCTGTTCAATTTCACAGGTATTAAGTCTCATAGTACTCTCAATCCTTCGTATTCATTAGAAGAAATCACCTGGTAGCTACTAATAAGAAATATCCTTCCAGGGAGAAAGGGAGAGAAATGTGGAAGTGTTTTAAAGGGGCACAACTTTGCCCAACTTGCCTACCGTCGATAGTCAATATGTACATTCTTATATATAAGGTGGAGGACTAGATTCAGTGTGAAGGTAGGTTAAGTCATAGAGGCGGTTGGTAATTTCCGAATGAAGGTAGGTTAGCTTCTATTCAAACTGTTTAGAGCCTATCTTTTACGTATCAATTTAAAGATAATGAAGGTTATATTCTTAAATTAGAAGTTTAGAATATTTAAATAAAATTATTATGAATGATAAAAATTTTATTTTTTGAATTTTAAAACTTAGGCATTTATTTTTAAAAAATTTAAAATTTATTAAAATATTTTTTTCAAAGAAAAATATTACATATAAAAATTTATACTGTTTAAGTCCTGAAAAGAATATATATATATATATATATATATATATATAAATTCAAAGTTATTATACACTTGTGAATTTCTTGAGTTAGTGTGTTTAATATTGTGGATAAAATGGACAAGATTTCTATTGGAGAGTGGGTAGATATTTTTTATAATTTTTATTAACGATTTTTCTTAGAAATTCATTAGTATATTATATAATGTTTATGAGTAATGATTTTATATTTTTTAAGTGTTGGTGGACCAAATTGAAATGAAATAAAAAAGATGGTAAATTTATTGATAAATTATTGATAAGGTGAAGATGATGAATATTTTTATAAAGAATTTGATGCATTTTTATGATTCATGTGAGATTGCAAAGTAGAAATCTCCATATCTTTTTTTGACAAAATGGATATGTTGAAAGGTTGAAAAAGGCCTTCTTAAATAATCCTAGAATCATAACAATAGAGAACAGATTAAGAAAAATATTTTATGCTTTTAATGCATATACAATGAAACGTGCAATTAATTTATTGGATAGGTCGAATTTGGTTAATAAGGCATCAAATGAGACTTCATGTGGAAAAATCCCCATGTTTCACAATTTATAGGTTTTGGATGTGAGGCTTACATGCTTTTGTTTGAGGTGAATATCATTTGTAGCTTAATAATTCAATTTTGTTTGAGTGCATTTATATTAGTTATAGTAAAAGGGTTAAGGGATACAAAATTGGAAACTCATTTGAGCATTATCAAACACACAGTTGTGATCTTGTTTTCTCAAAGAAAAATTCTAGAGAAAATCAAGCTATCCAAAAAGATCATATACAACAGGAACACTTGCAAAAGTTACAAATCAAGAAAGTGGAACAAATCATTAGACAATGGAGTTTTGGAATATGGTTGAACTATAAGTAATGCAAGTGATAATAAAATAAGAATCCCACCATATGAGCTCCAATCTTATACAAGTCAAGAGATTGAGATTGTCAAAAAAGAAGATGAGGTGTCTGGTGAACCCAAAAGTAATGTTGAGCAACACAAAATGGATGGAAAGCATTAAAAATGAACAAATAGTTCAAAAGTTGAAATGACAATGATTAAAAATGGTAATGTCCTTAATAGGTATGGCTAACAATATTTTGAATTTAGCTATTTTACTTTTTCTTCCATGTGTGGTGACCCTAATAGTGTGAAAATGGCCTTTAATAGTGACAAGGCAACTCATAAGGAGAAATAAATGGGGGATGATACGAAGAATATTAAATATAACTAAAAATGGCGTAACCAAGAGTTACATGAAGGAAGGACAATAATTTGTTGCAAATGGGTTTTTAAGAGGAAGTATAATGTTCATGATTATGTGGAGAGATACAATATTGGGTTGCCAATAAAGAGATACTCTGAAGGTGAGGGTGAAAATTATAGTGTAGATTATAAACATACATTCTCTATGACACAAATCATTGTGTCTACTACAAGTAATGAAGTAATGACTTCATAATTGTAATTTTAAATATTTATGATATTTTTTTAATTAGTGTTTCGAAGGAGCTAGTCAAAGGGACCAAACCTAAACTATTAAGTGAATTTAACATCTAGGATTTTTATATATGCTTGGACATTTTCACAACTATTCATATTGAAAATATTCTCATTTTCTAAAAGAGAAATTGTGTATAATAAGTAGTTCGTCTAACATTTCGGGTGGAACTCCACCCATTATTAGAGACTTGTAAGCTATGTGATGAGTTCCCTTATGGAAAATAAAAATATTTTCAAAATCTAAGATTTTTCCCAATCCAGTACTCTTTGAGTATTGAGGTGATAAGACCATGGAAATAGAATGTTCTGTGCTAATAAAATAAAGAACTTGAAACTAGACTTGAATTGTTAAAGACAATTAATACTATGCAGTGGATAATTTATCTCAAGTGGCACTATGGTTATCTAATGATATGTACTTAAGAGTAAGAATGAAGAAGATATTTCAAAATAGTAGGAAAATTCACCTATGCATTATTGTGGACAAAGATAGACTTAATTCAGGCAAGAGCACAATATCACAAAATAGTGAGAAAAAACATTTATGCAAAGTTTTGAACAAAACTAGACCTAGTTTATGCAATGGATGTTGTGTGTAGGTTTATAACCCATCAAAACAAACATCTTTAGGATGGTGTCCAAAAAATATCAATATAGGTACATAGAACTAAGGATTGTGCTATTTTTATCATGGGATAGCAACAACAAACTTGGACTATTGCATAGGTTTGTTAACTTTAACTTTGTTTATGTGGATGAAGGAAGTTCCACATATACATATATTTTGATGTTTCAAAAAACATAACTCAACTACTGTATGTTTGTATTAAAATATTGGTTTTAAACAAATACACTTTAGTGCCTAAAATGTAAACAATATAAATAATTTTGAGCTCCAATCAAATAAAAAGGATATTAAAAAAAAACAAGTTGTAACAAAAATCCATCTTATCAAAAAGAAAAAAGGTGGAAGTGATACATAAGAATATTTTGAAAACGAAAACTCAAATAAATATAACAACTACTTTGTTCAAAATTCTAGATAAGTGGAAGATTATTTGGTTCTCAAATAAGACTTTGTCATGGGTAATTGTAAGACATTGTTGAAGTGTACCAAGTACTCTTGACTTTTCTACATTAACATGCATACTTGTTAATGTTCTAATTACTAAGATAGCTTATACATAAATGTATGTACCTTAATTGTTATAAGATATTATGAACAGAGCTAGACTTAATTTATACCATGGATGTTGTGAGTAGGTTCATGACCCATCAAAACAAACATAGTAAAAATGGTGTCAAAATAGTATCAAAATAAGTAGATGGCACTTATCAAAATAAGTAGATGGCACTTAGCTTTAAGTTATTTGTTATCCTTGGATTGAAACAACGGACTTAAAACATTGCATAGATTTATTGACTTGACCTTGACTTTGATTTCGACTTCAGCTATAATGTTCTGAAGAAAGTTCCATATATATTGATATTGTAATATTTTCAATAATATAATTCAAGTACAATGTTTATATGAAGATATTAGTTTCACACAAATACATTTTATTATTTAAAATATAAACAAATACATTTTATTACCTAAAATATGAAAAATACAAATAATTTCAAGGTATAGACACAAAAAAAATGATAATAAAAAAAATTAATTACATTCTATATAAAAAATATTAAAAAATATTCTATTCTATTAAAAAAAAATAGAAATGATAGGAAATGATATAAAAATTAAAAAGATGGGAATGATGAGTAAGATGATATTCAAAATTAAAAAGATGGGAATGATAAGTAAGATGATATTGAAAATAAAAACTCAAACTAGATGTAAGAACTACTTTGTTAAAAAATTGTAGATAGGTGGAAAAATATTTGGTGCTGAAGTAAGGCCTTGTCATCGTAGATAGGTGGAACGTTCTTTGCTTCTCAAGTAAAACCTTGTCATTGGAAATTGTAAGTGTACCAATTACTCTGGACATTGCTACATTGACATGCATCCCGGTTAATGGTACATTGAAATCGTTCAAGTGTACAAAAAACTCTTTACATTGCCACGTTAATGTGCTATTCACTAAGCTTACAATGACGTATACGTATAGGGATGTTCATTGTTAATTTGGCACGCACTTTTGTTTTAATCTCATCTAACATCCACTGCTCTTCTAAATATTCTATAAACTTGCGAATATAATGGTGCACGAGGGTAGTAATATTATTACAAAATGTCAACGCCAAAACGAAACCGGCAACTGTAGATTAACGAAAGAAGAGAAATAAAAATCGTATAGAGAGAAGAGGCTGCGTGGCAACTGTAGATTAAGGAAGGAAGAGAAATAAAGAATCGAAGAGGTTGCGTGGCAACTGTATATTAACGAAAGAAGAGAAATAAAGAATGGTATAGAGAGAAGAAGTTGCGTTGCAGTGTATAACAGTGGACGATGGGTGAAAACCTCGCAGTGGCGGGATGAGTCTTGCTGTCGTGTTGTGGTGTGCAGCTTCCGTGGAAGAAACCGCGTGAAGAAGGGAAACCTGTTGCGATGTCATTACCGGAGTTTTTTAAATTTCAGCTGATAGCGATGGCGATGCGTTAGGCAGGCAGGACGGCGCAGTCGGTTATCGTTTTTTATTAGGGTTGGGAGCGAGTTGGCTTCTTTGAATAGGACCTCATCGGGATTAGATTACCCGGAAAATAAGTGGTATGTCATTGGGCGGTAAATGTTACGGGTTATATATGTTTATGTTTAGATTTAGATTTAAGTATATCTAATGGTGAATATATATAGCCCCGCGCATTAACTGCCCAATAACATCCATTATTTTCATTCGCCGGTCCGTATATATATATATATATATATTATATTATATATATATATATCGCTAAATTTAAACAAACACATTATAGCCGCTGGCATTAACTGTCCAATGGGCCCTATGATTTGTTGCCGATTAGATTAGAGTTCACCGGTCAAAGGTCACATCTGGCTGTACATTGAAAAGGGCGGGGACTTAGAGTTTGGGCTTGGATTTTCTCGAAGGTGAAAAGAGGACAAAAGAGCCGTTGTTGACTTGACTTGTACTGTCAGCGTTTGTCACGGCTGTTCATCGGATTGGAAGGCAATACAAAATTTTGTTGTTATAGGTTTTACTTCTTACAGGCTCCTCAATAATTCTGGAATGATGGATTCTCAGAAACCCAGCTCAGGAGCGCCGGCCAGGAAAGAACTTCAGGGTTCTAGGCCTTCTCCTCTTAAGATTTGTAGGGATTCTCGTAAAATTCGAAAGCCTGCCCCTGCGGTTGCTCCAGCTGTTCCGACGATGCCGATGATGAACAGATCAGAGCCGATGATAATCTACATGCAGTCTCCTAAGATCATTCATGCAGAAGTGGAGGATTTCATGACCCTGGTGCAACGCCTAACCGGGAGCTCAAATAATTCTGATCATCAGTCCACGGTACACCAGCCCTCCGGCGCTGCAACAACATCGTATGAGCCCGCCGCATCGGTAGAGAATACGGCGATGTCTACTACATCTCGTGATTTTGTGAATAAAGAAATTGGGACTCGCAAGGCTTCTTCAGAGCCTGAAGACAACGAGCATGGGCTACCCGCGCCGGCGACTTGTGCTGCAACCACATCGGCGGCGTTGTCTTCTGTTTCGCCCAATTTCCTGTTTCCGTCACCGCGCGGCATTAATTTCTCTCCCACTATTTTCCAAGATCTTCCCCTAATGACCCCCAATTCGGATGACTACATGTACACTCCGAGGGATTTTTATCGATTTGCTGAGCCATTGTTCAGCCCACCTCAGAGACCGCCCTTGAACACCTTGACCATGCTGCAGTCCCCATCTGCGACTGCTCTAGATTTGTGCAACAATATTCCAGAGCATTAGGGTTTATACTTGTGTAATAAATAAGTCTTTCCCTGTATTTTGGACATCTGTGACGTTCTTTTTGCAAGGAAGGCTGCCTGCCGTTGGGTTTTTGATGTATCTGCCATCTTTACTTTTTGTTACATTGAATTTGTCCAAGTCCGTTTTCTGAGAAACGATCGCCATTTTACAGGTATTTAACCTTTCATTCCTTAACCGTTCCAGGCACGATCAATTTCTTCCGTTAAAAAAAAATATTTTTATTTTTTTTTTATTTTTTAAATCTTTATATCGTTTCGGAAAAGTTAGTAATAGATTGATACTCATATAGAGAAGATCTATTTATATATCATGACGTTCCTTGTAGTTTCCTTTAATTTCAATGCGCTCATCAGAGAAATTTTTGAATGAAAGCTGGTAGATCTGAACGGCTCTTCGATAAATCATTTTTATTTTCCAGTGGGGTTAATACAAACGTTTCTGTTTCTGTAACCATTCTTTTTCCCCTATCCCCAACTTCTGCTTTTTGGCACCTCTATTTCGGAATTTAGATCAATCAGTTCTTCTGTTTAGAGAACAGTTTTAGTTTTATTATATGTGTTTTTTTAAAAGTAGTTAACTGTATCAATCTGGTACAATTACATTCAGTAACAATATCTACTTATTATTCAAAGAAATTAAGATAAATAAATTAATTACTATACGTTTTTTTCATTCTGAGAATAGTTTTATTTTAAATTTTAGTGATTAAATATCTGAAGTTCTGATTTTTTTTAACTGAAATTTAAAAAATTTTGAAACACTTTTATTATATAACTTAAATTTACTCTCCGACACACTTTCATCAAATTTCACAGAGTATATATATATTATATAGAGATTATGATTCAGATAATCATGATTTTTAACTTAATAACTTGTGTGCATATTTCAAAAATCAGAGATGATCTTCTTAAATTAAGCTCTGGACAGATAACAACGCTTATCTGAGACGTCCACCTATTTCCCAATATTTTTCCCTTCACTTTTAAGCGATATCAGGTTTAGTGATGTGGCAAGATAACAGGATATGTTTTATTAATAGCTCCAGATCTGTAAATTAATATTTCAGACTCGTTCTTTCCTTCTAATATCATACTCCTCCTTTTCCCCTTTCATTTATTTAACTTTTCCGATTGGATTCTCCGTTTTCTTTAAATAATACCTTTTAGATTCATTAATTTTATCTTATTTTGTTTTTATTTAAAAGTTATATATATATATATATATTATATATATATATATATATATATATATATAAATTATTTTAAGAATAAAATTTAATTATTTTTTCATATATAAATATTTTCCTTAAAATCACGATTCTTATCTGATTCTTACATTTATATAAAACATTCGTCTCTCTTTGTATTCCTTATCTTATATCTGTTGAAGACAAATTTCTCTTTTCTTAGAGTCATTCTTCTTTCTTTTATCCACATCTTTTTCTTTTGTTTTTTATTAAATTAGGTAAAATATTTATCTTTTTTAATGTATTTATTAATTTCATTTTATTTTACATAAAATTATGTTGAGAATACTTCTATATATTTTGATTTTTTCTTTCTCTTTATTATATAACTTTTATTAGAAAGAAAACATGAATGTACACTTACAAAATTAATTTTTCTATTACACACTTAAATTACTCAATTACATCATTATATATAGTACTTATTAGATATCCACACAATTGAATTTTCTATTAGACACCAAAATCACTCAATTACATCATGTATATATGGTATTTATAAGATCCAACAATTTCGAAAATGGAATCTTTTTGTTGAGAAAATATCTCAAGAGCTCAATCCACTCAACAAACTAATCCTACATACATATATTATTGTAAGCTTTATTTCCAAGTGCACCTTTAAAGCTTACATTATTACATAAATCACAAAATACATATAAATCACAAATGTCTACGATGACTTTCTTTAACAATTACATCCACTTTGGAATCTTGTAGACATTGTTCTTTCTTCACCATCACATGATCTACTACTTGATCTCCATTTAAAACACAAATGTCTCTCACCACCATTCACAAATTTGTACATTCAACAATATTGACAAACTCTACTTGTGGGGGCTTCCGTTGTCAAGTAATAAACCACTCTATGGACCTGTGGAATATTTTGGTAGGCGCTCTAGATACTCACTTTGTTCAGAAGTGCATCAAACAAATCGACCGTTAAGACAAAAAAGAATTGTTGTTACTGAGTGTCTGACATGTGTTCAAAGTTATCTTTTGGGAAATATTATAAATTGTCTATGTTAACTATTCTTTTAATTTTAAGTGATATCTAGCATGAGCTTTACAATTCAATGTAATTCAATGTTGTATGTTCATGTCTTTTTTAGTAAAAGAATTAGCGGGATTTCTTATTTTTATTAGAATAGTGTCATTTCACATGTGTTTTCATCCTCGTTTTTTATGTTAAGGGTGTCGCTATCATTTCATTTAGTGATTTAGAAAAAAATGAATTAGGCTTAAAATAATGTTATCATAATTTGAAGATAAATTGTTTAGTGAAATAACCTTAACATTTGGCCATGGAGCTTTGGATGGACGTTGAATGGGTGCACTGTTAAGGCATTCCCCTGTGAGTGTTTACCTACCAAAAATAAAATTAAAAAATAACCTAACATCTTCATCTTCTATTTTTGGCCCACCTTCCTTCAAATGCTTTATGATAGATTTTAAGTCATAAAAAGTCTTATAATACACTTAGCATTTTTTCAACCAATTAATTAATAATTTAAGATCTTCAGAGGTTACTTCTTCTCTTTCTACTAAACTCCATAAACTTCTATGCATGAGATGCATTTAAACATTAACCTTCCAAATATAAAAATTTGAACCATTAAATTTTCCGAGTACTATTTGCTCCATGTTTAAAATGAACAACTATTCTATAATTACCTAGTGCACTACTTTTCTCACAAATATGCAGCAATGTAGATTCAGTTAAGCTGACTCCTTCTCACGCGTGGGCAGTCGGCTGGCTAGGCAATGTCAATGCTGAAGAATAAGTCTGAAGCTCTGAGACTTGGACCAGGTATCTCATTGCCCTATAGCTATTGCCTGGATGTCGCTGGGCTTGAAAGGGACACTGGACGACGACCTTATTGAACACACATCCCAACGATTGGAAATTGTAGATTCCAGCCCCTTTATCTGAAACAAACAACTTGTTTTTTGCGAGCAAAATGGGAAAAGTGAAAAGAATAAAAGAAAAGCTCAGCACCTAATAGCGTGCATACGGCAAGGCAAAATGTTCCCTAGTGCTCGACAAATAACACATATTTGCTTCGATCGAATAGGAAAATGCTAGAGAAATGATTTATTTGGTGCATAAGCCAGTGATGGGAGAAAGTCATTTCCCATGCAATAAATTTGTTGGCCGCTACAATGGAAGTGTCATAGGGATGGGAAAATTTGCCTATTGCTAGGGTGGAATAAACTCGAGGTGTTATGCATACCTTTCCCCCTACCAACCGAACTGACAGTTTGGACAGGAGCAGATCGTTGAGGATGCTCAGTCAGCTGCGCAACCGTTGTTGCACATCGCCTCTCCGTTATCCGAAACCCAATTTACATAATTGCATTGCAGTGGTCAAAACACCATTCTTTAGCGCCCCCTTCAGGACCCTCTAGCGTCTATGAATCAGGGTTGGAGCACACATGTAGTATCCTACTGTGCCGGCCCACACAACCACACACAATTCACTCCTCTCACATTTTCTTGTGTTCTCCTGTGAGGGGCAAAGCCAGAGCTATCGGCGCTGATCTTTACACAATTAATTTTTCTATTATATACCAAAATCTATATGGTACTTATTAAAGCCGACGATTTCTGAAGTAAGGAATTGGAATTGTTGTTGAGAAAATACTTTAACCACTCAATTTACTTAACAAACTAATCCTAACTACATATTATTATTGTAAGCGCTATTTCCAAATATATCTATCATTATGTATACTATGTTATTATATTTTTCTTTAAAACTTTTCCTTATAATACCACCCTTCACCTACTCTCCTACTACCTAATACCATTTGAATCACTCATATTATTTAATACCATTGGAATAAAAAGTATTTGATCCACACAAAATATACCGTGTTCCTTTTCTCATATCTTTTTTCTTTAATTTTACTCAATATAGTTATCTAAAATGGCAGGCTTTAGGATTTTGTGCCGAAAGGATTCTTCAAACAGTAACCCATGGAGCATGTTCTAAACAATCGATTATATACATTAATTATTCGAGATGTATAATCCTCCTTATCCGATATTAGTTAATATTGTGGTGATAATAGAGCATAAATGTTTCAATTTGATTTCAAAGTGAAGGTAAAATAATATAGTAAAATGATCCTGTTATTCAAGTGGGTTTAAAAAAAAACTATTCTTGGATACATTTATTGGCTCTAAAACAGAGGAAAGACTTTTAATGTTGTTATTTATTTCAAATTCATTACTTTTACTTCATTATGGTATAGTATTAAAGGCATTGGAGATTAGGGAAGGTACGTCACATACTTCATTATGGTTTAGTATTAAATACATTGGAGATTAGTGAAGGTACGTCAGCACCATGAATAGCAGCACATAAGAACTGAATCATAATAAAAATCTTATAAAATTGTCAAAGCACATATTATGTTCCGGCATGTTAATTATAAAATGTAAGTTATTAGGTTGAAATAATATCTTTAAGAATAATGAGTTAATAATGTATTTGTATTTTGTTTTGGTTGCCACATTAACAACAGAGATTAGGGAAGTAAGTCACCACCATGAAAAGCACATAAGAACAACTGAATCGTAATAAGAATCTTATAAAATTATCTCAGCACATAATATGTTCCGGCATCTTAATTATAAAATGTGAGTTATTAGGCTGAAATAATATCTTTAAGAATTATGATTTAATAATGTATTTGTATTTTCTTGGCTTGCCACATTAACAACAGATCGGCACAATTTTGAAATCATTTTCAAATGTATGTGGTTCTCATAATGGAAATGTGTTTCGTAACTTCTATTTACCTTTTAAATATTTTTTCCATATAAAAGATTTTAAAAAATAAAATAAAATTTAAAATATTATAATATACCATTAAAAATAATATTAATATATATAATTAAACCTTAAAAAATTATACATTTTCATTATAATAAATCTTAAAAGATTTAAGACTACAAGATCCCGAAGAGCGGATGAATAATCAGAATAATAAACAATTATTAAGAAATAAATAATTTTTTAAATATATGGAGAATATGGTCCAATATTATAGAACAACTTGATGAATGTTAACAATGACTATATTGAGAAAATATAATAATAAATAAATAAGAATTTTTTTTATTCAATATAACAAATTTAGAAATAATTAAAATTTGTATAATTAAAACTAACTAAATAAAAATGGAAATACCATCAATATTAATAATGAGAGAGAAGCACAATCACTCAACAAGGACTCTCCACAGCGTTACCTTCTAGCATGTTCGACGATCTGCTAACAAAGTAGCGGATAGACTGGCTAACCAGGGGTCTGATCAACAACTCCCTTTCTTCTCTGGTCCCCTCAGCAGATCTAATGATGAGATACTCAAACATGAATGCACTCTTCTGGTGCAACAAGATCTATCCCTCCCAGATGCAGGTGAACGGAACAGGTAACGGGACAGTGACGGTAGGAGGAGTAGGCGCGTGGAGTAGGTCCTGCGCCACCTGGCCTCACCTGTTGTATGTATTCAATACACCTGAGAGCTCATTCAAGGCCGCGTTAATGTGGCTTGAAATTCTACACAAGTTCTCTTGCTCTAATCCGATGGTGCTCCCCCATTACAGTTCAGTTCCTTTCTTATGCATGTTAGGCCTTCTCGCAGGTGCAGTGCTCTATTCGGTGGATGATTCAGGTTTTCATGGCATTCAGGCTTGCGAAGTAGCTTCTGTGTTGGTTTTCCTAGATCGCCATAACCCCTTCAACGTTCTCTTTAGTTGTATGCCCTCCAGCTCTCTCAATCCTCCGATAAATTTGTTAACTCTCCCCCTTCCAGTCTCCTCTGTTTAGCAAAGAATTGTTGTTTGTCATACTCTTTCTTCTCTAGGCAACATGACTATCTTGCGGCAAAGAATGGGTTTCCGTAGGGGTGGAGTTCGTGGTCGTCCCCTGCACCATGCTTCTTCCTCTTCCGCGGATACATTCCCTGGCTCTTCTTCTGAAAGTCATCCTGCTCCCAGACGAGGTCGTGGTCGTGGCCGGGGACATAGGGTAGCAATATCAAGCCCCCATCACACTCATGAGCACTCGGCCCACTTTCAAATCCCCTGCATGCTAAGCAATCATTCCTTCATTGCCACTATCATGATTCAGCTAAGTGAGGGCGCAGCAGGCATGGTCTCGGCAACTCCAAATCCTACTTCGAATCCAGGGGTGGAAGATATGCCAAGCACCTCTCAGAATCCGTGCCAGAAGGGTGATGTTCCAAAGAGTTCTGCTTTAAAAGTTAAGCCTGTCATGGCGTGTTCAAATCTTCCAGGTGAAGAGGATCCGCCGAAAGAAGAGGGCCTCCCCTCTGATGACAACGACCTCTCTAGTTTCGGTTGTTGGATTGTGGAAGAATTGCCTTCCACGGCTCAAGATCGCTGATCAGGTTGTCGTTCTCTTTTTGCAGCTATCGTGTTTGTTCAAGGGAAAAGCTCAGTTGTTTTCTGTCTATGTTCAGTTACTTTCTGTCTATGTTAACAGTTCAAGTCAATAGTATCACCTCTATTAAGCAGTTTTGGACCTCCAGTCAGTCTGTGTTTTGTCATGGCGGTTCTGGTTTAAAGGCTCTGGTAATAGTCTTAGTTCTAGTCGGTCTACCACTAGTTTCTGTGGGTTATCTGTCAAATCTGTCATGTGAGTAAACCATTTTCCAGGCTAGATCTCTTGAGGTTTCCGCCTTGTTGTAAAATTTATTTGTATCAATAATAGGAGTAGACTTATTCAAAAAAAAAAGAAGAAGAAGAAGTTGATATTTCACTAAAATATTGTAGAGATGAACTCTTTGTTACTATCAAATATTAAGATTACATAAAATAGTTTTTGGCAAAATATTCAATCGTAGATTCACAATACACTCACTTTCCAAGATTGAATAATGCATTTTTTAATCTTTAAATTATGTTTAATGAATTTTTAGCCTTTAATTATGATTAAATCATTGAGATATCAAAAATTACCATGAATAATATGTGAATGAATTTTTTCACAATGTAACACAAATGACATTGAAAATTAAGTTGTTTTGATTTTATAATAAAATGTGTTTTTCCTTCTTGCTACATAATATGAGCTTGAATATTTAGTCAACCCAAATGACATGATTTAAAGGAGATATTGCTACAAATACACATTTTAGTGTAGTCAAAGAATCATGTTATAGAAACATGATAATTGATGAAGCACACATTCAAGAATGGAGCAGTGAATTGTAATGTATCTTGATTTTACTAAAAGAATTGTGGACATAGCAACATTGTGGACTCTAATTTCAACATAAATTTAACTACATTAAAAAAATAACAACAAGAATAATGAAATATCAATCCTTCATCATTTCAAATTTTTTATCCATACTTATCAAAAACATAAATTTAACAAATCTCATAAATGACTATCAAAGTACTCTCATCCTTTATGAAATAAAGAAATTATTGCATATATATATATGAATTCCCAAAATGGAAAAGTATAAAATTCAGTGGAGAATGATAGAGTGAGAACACTTTCACAGAAAACAATATCCTAAAAATATATATTGTGCAAATGCATCACCCTTCCTTCGTTATGAGTTGTAATGTAATTTTAGTGGCTACAAGGGAGAGGTCAATGTTGACTTAATATATTTGTGAATGGAAAAAGCTTTCAAAAATTTGAAATTTTGTCTTGTTTATTCACACTTCCCCACATTCATAACAGAGAAACTCTCAAATGGAATGCAATCCATAATGTTGTTGAGTGTAATGGTAAAAGAAAGTTCAAAGGCAAACTAACTTTTAATATGTTTCATTGATGGTTGCATGCGGAGTTTTTAAGGTGAAATGTAAGGTACACAGAATTTTGTTGTTACTTTATTTGCCTTCTTGTTTCTACATATAGTTTTTACTTTATTTGCCTTCTTGTTTCTATATATAGAATTTAATAATATGTAGTATAGTTAGTCTTATCCTTAAAATTTGAGTTGTTAAGTTATAATGGTGATTTCATTTTGCATGGAGAAGAATTCTGTAAGCATTATCTAACTCGCATCAAAACATTTTCCCATATTTAAACTTGCATACTACAGAGTTTGTTGGCGAAGTACTTTTTAAATTTAGTTAAAATCTTTCACAATTATAATTTTTTATATTATGTTTATTTTGATCCATTAAAACATTTGAAATTTATCTTATTTCTAATTGGTCAAGTTTGTATAATTTTTGAGTATTAATTATGTTATATTTTTTCTTTATATAAATATTTCATCCTAAGATTAGTGATGTTAATAGTAAATTATGTCATATAATTCACAACACTATTCTTACATTATTAAATGTTGAGTTTAAATTTTATTGATTAAACGATATTTTTATTTAGTTAATATTTAATTATTTTATTAATACGCTATTTTATTTTTATTATATGATTTTTTATTCACTTAATTATGTGAGTGTGGTATAATGTAATTTCGTTAAATAAATCGATATTAAAAAAATATTATCATTGCATGAGATAGTAATATAATGTTGTGAATATTATGTACTCTATATAGTATGAATTTCTCTTAGATTAGGTTAATATTGAATCGGTTGTGTCTATGAAGTGGTGCTCAAAGTAAGGATAATGGTATGATTTTCTATTAGTGAATTAAGCATTTCCTTTGACTATCCCTTTAATTATTAGATAGCCTAAATAACATACAACATGCCCCAAAAATCTAGATAGTCCATCCTTGATTAGGATTTTGCAAGTCATAGCTAATGCCTGTAACGGTATCTCAGCCTCGTTGAGTGCTCCATTATGGATAAAAATGATAATAAAAGAAGGTGAAGGAAATTTCACTCTAAATATTGACTTATTGACTATTTACAAGGACATTGACAAACTATTTTGAGGCTTATGTGATAATATAAGAATGGGGCTCTATAAAAGTAATTTACGTGACTAGATTTTATAAACTAAATTTATTAGGAATTAGTTGATAACTTAAATTCAAGGTTAATTGAAATATGTTCCTTCACTTATTTTAGTAAAATATTAACAATTTTGCCCCAGAGTTGTTAAGAGTGAATCCAAAAGGCAAATTATATCTAAATTTCCTTATGGTTGATTAGTTTCCAAACCAACATGGAGGTTATGTTAGTAAGGACATGGATAAAATGGGAAGGAACATTATTGATAATTAATTTGCCTATGGTTGATTATTATTCAAACTAAGATGGAGGTTATGTTAGTAAGGATGTTGATAAAAGGCAAGGAACATTATTGATAATCAATTGACCACCTGATTCCTCATTTGTCATTCTAAGGTATAATTTGTTGCTTAACATTCAAACCTTTTACAAAAATCATGACAATTTTACTGAAATGTGTATGTGTCAAAAAATGATACATGTAAATCTACATTTGAACTCAAAGTTAAATGATTTTTTCCTTTGGCTAATCCAAGAGGGATTTAAACCAATAATATTTTGGCAAGGGTTGCCTTAACAATACACCTATTCACCATCAATTCAAAAGTTCAAAAGTTCATGAAAAAATTTAACATTAAAATGTTGTAAAAATATGAATCCTCATTTATTTATTTAAAATAACTACATTTTTTCTTTAAACCCCAAAACTCGAAATAATTAAACAAAAAAAATTATTAATAAAAAACAACCTTACCTATGAAAATGAAATTCAACTTAAAAATACTTATAATCTATTAACAACAAATATAATAATTTTCAATACCTACAGATGAATGATACAATTAAAAAAAAACAAAACTATAATAACATAATTTGTTCAATACAACACCATCCATAAAAATTACATTAAAAAGTTCATTCCATCCGGCCATCACTACCACTCAAAATTTTAAAAATCATTATACCCAAACGAAATTTGAACAATGACTTCAATAAAGATATCACAAAATATATACAACAATACAAAATGCCCACAAACTACATGCTAGATTAGAAAGTGCATCTTACAGGACAAGAAAATAATTTTGGGTTTTCTTCTCAAGTTTTCTATAAACTTTCTAATTTTCGGTGTTCTTTTCAAGTTTTCTATAAACTTTCTATCATGAATTTATTTTGTTTATATATTTTATTTTTTGGAATTTTATATTAATATTTTAATTTTGTCTATGTATATTTATTTTAATTTTTGGGCCAAATGAATATATTTAATATAAATTATGATTTTTCTTTTAAAAATAAATAAATATTAATAAAATATGAAAACAATCCTTTGAAAATTTGATTATATGTATATTTTCCAATTTTGGAAAAAAGATGTAAATTATCTAAATACATTAATATAATGAAGCCTAGGGTTATAAAAATTTTAGGCCATTTTAAATGAACTTTGAGAAATCTTTATGTTTTAAAAAAATAATTATTTTTAATTTATTTAATCATTTTTTCTAATTTTATTTAATCATTTAATGTCTTGGCTTCCCCACATTATGATTAGTGAATAGTATATGTATATGTTTTATACTAGTAATTGCACCAAATGTTGCAAAAAAAATATCCTAAGGCATAAATTGGAGAAGAATCATGGCATTATGCAGGTGCATAATTTTTCATTAATTAGTTCTCTTGGATCCGTTGTCATTAATTCGTCCTCCTGGATCCAAAAACATTGCATATTTTCCTCTTGGATCCGAAATCACTACATATTTTGAGAGTGTTAGAGGTGATATCAACCTCTTTCCCTTTTGCTTTGAGAGCTACTATACCACTAAATTTACCTCCCTTCATCAGATGGTTGGATGATTGATAAGGCATAACACTCAAATGCTTAAGACGGAAACTCCCAAACCTAAATTGCACAAGAATATCGCTTTAACTAAGAAACTTGAGAGGTTCATAGGGCTTGAGATGATTAACATTAACCACATTGTAGAGCATAAGATGACTAACATTAGCCACATTGTCAAGGCAATGCTTGCAAGGCAAATCTAAATAACATGCATTCACATCAACCTACTTGAAAATAGGAGAATAGTACAGGGATAGGGACTATAGTAGATGCCCTTGAGAATAGTACAAGGATGAGAAAGACTATTCCTATAGTAGATGCGCTTGAGTTTATAATGTCACTTCACA
>APFE030696605.1:33982-80881 GCA_000404065.3 Pinus taeda | reverse complement strand
GAAAAAATTTACTCTATATAGATTTGATAGGTGGCCTCAACTTGCCCAATGAGAAACCAAGTTTATTGGTCACCTATCCGCATTATTGCCATCTAGTATTCTTGTCCATGCTCTAGATATCTACATACATATGTAATTGCATAAAGAAATTTAAAAGTTATCCGCATATATAAACAAAAAACATCATAAACAAACTTGCTAGTCATGTTGTTTAGCATATGCTAATTCCACCAGTGTTGGATCCTTAGCATCCGTACCTAGCAGCTCTGTCTGGACCAAGGTACAAGGCATGTGCCTCTCAATTTGGTCGAGCTGCACATCCAGTTTGTACAGTTGGAACTGGACCTTCTGAAATTCTTGCTTGTAATTCGACATACCTTGGACAATAACAACCATGCCAACCGAAATTTGTTCCATTGCCTTTCCCAACAGGCTTTTCACCAACTAGTAGACATAGAGGGTTTTCTTGAATTGAGTGATTCTTCCTCTAGTATTTATGAGATTCGGGACAAGGGCTCTCCAATCCTTCAGTTTCGTGTTCGTCCCACTCTCCTACTTCACTTCTTCTTCCCAATCATCTAACAACTTGCAAATTTCTTCATTGGTTCCCTCTCGATATGCGGCTGCATCTTCACTAATTAACCTTTCAACATACTTCCTACCTCTTCGTCCATCTGGCAAACCCAGTTCCATGTCTTTCCTAGTCGCATGAGGCTTCTTTCCACGACCTCGACTTTTTGCAGGACATGACATGGTCTCTCTAGCCTAATCTTGTACAGTGCAAAAAATTGCATTCCAATTACATTTCATCATATGATAATAAGGTTTATGCACATGGGTGGTAGGATTTCAATGCTTCGACTCACCAACATCATATCCCCCCCGGGATGGGAGGCGCTGCTACCCATAGGCTATCGACCTACCCAGGCTAGCATACTTTTTGTTATCTGACCAGTACTCAAAAGGAGGACCCAACCTAGGCATCCACCCATCTTTGAGCCCCATGACGTCGCCATCACCATCCCACCTCCCATAGCCAATTCCAACTCCCTGCCTGATTTCCCATCCATAGTGGTTCTCTTTCTTCTCCATCATTGCCAGGTTTCTACTGCAGGGATTAATCCCTTTACTCAGCACCATCAAAATTCCCATACGGGAGAGCAGAATCTCAAAGAAAAGTGAAATGGAGAGGTTTCATATCGGGTGCCAGAGAAAAATGTAGAGGCCTACATATGCCACCAACCAACCCCCCTAGCGCCCCTTAGCTTTACAGTCCTACCCCATAATTCCTTCCCTCTCCCTCAAACGAAACCCAAGGCATGTCAACATTATGAGAGCGGAGAGGTAAATGATAACATACTCATAATCCTTCGCGTGCAGTCGGTGGAAGTGATGGTGCTCATTGCGCCATAGAACCAGCCCACAGTACTAACCTCCTTGCCCACAATCACTCTGATACTCACCACCCTTCACTCAGAAGCAAATACAAAGCCTAACACATCTCTTCCTCCCACTGCCACCTTTCCAATATATAGTACTCGCCATGATGCAAGGGGCCACCACACCCATTATCTCGGGCATGTGGAGGGTGATTCATCTGTACGTTGTAGTAAACCCCATTAACCATGAATTAAATTGATAATCTACCAGCGTTTATTAAAATTAAGGCAAAATATAGATATACATTATCACTAAAATAATTTAAATAATTTTTTATTAATATTATTTGCTTTTCATTCAATAATATTATTCGTCATTTCATAAATATATAAATATTTCTTTATCTCATATATATTCTTATTCTTATAAAAATAAAATTAAAAAATATTTTTAAAAAATTAAAAAAAAAAAAAATATCTTTAACGTCATTAATATAAAAATAGAAAATTATTATTAATATTTATATTTTTTTTATAACAAATACCTTCAAGGCCTTCTCCACTTAGACTCTTTGATACTTGGGTGCATATCGTTTTTTAAAATCCCGTAACAGTCCATCGCATATATGTTTCTTGTCATCCAAGCATTACTTTCAATTTCTCTTAATGTGTTTTTTATTATGAAAATTTACTTCCAATATTTAGCAATGTTTCTTAATGTTTTGTGAAGTGAAATAGGAAGTAACGCTCTTGGTAAAAAAAATACCATGGACCTTGGAAACACATTTTGCATATTATATTAATATTTATATTACAACTTAGTTGGCATCTTATATTAATATTTATATTACAACTTAATTTTTAATTGAGAAAGAGAGGAATTATATCAATTTTTAATTACGCTCTTCATGATAAGTTATATTTTTGGGTTGTATCAATATATTTTAATGATAGCCCAAGATAGCTACTCAAGCTGCATAACTATTGGATATGATTTCCTCGTTTCTTCTACCACAAGATAAATACACTCTCAAGTTCTTGATAGCGGATCTCATTGTATTCGTACCTAACCTAATTTTGATTTATGAGTTTTTATAAGTGGCTGTACAATCCTCCAACATCTCATCAACCTCAACCTCAACCTTAGTGGAGAATTTCTTATAATATGTTCATGATTTTCTCATCAACCTCAACCTCAACCTTAGTGGAGAATTTCTTATAATATGTTCATGATTTTCAAGAAAAAGAAGTGGGACGAGAATGGTGTACTAGGAAGTTTATATCTGTGAATTTAATGTCAAGATTGAAGGTTTTCTCAATCAATAATATTTATTTTAATTTAATTTTTAATAATACCAGAAACAATCATTATTTACTAACAAAAAATTAAGTCATTTGAAATGATCTATTTATTTATTTATAGCACATAAAAGGATAAACTTTCGATTCCAAAAGATGTGTGTAATTCTTGAGTACGATGCATTCTTGTTTTAAACCCTTTCTTGCATTCCAAGAACATACGATGCATTCTTGTTCTTGTTTTAAACGCTTCCTTGCATTCTAAATATTTTCTTTATGATGGCCATAGGCATGTCGCTTCATTATTTTATTTTATTTATTCGGTTTGCACATTATTTGTTTAAAACGATGCATATGATGGTGTAGCCATTTTATTTAACAAAGGTAAATAGGATATTATTTTTTGGTTTGCACTTAATTTGTTTAATATAACGGTGTTGATATTTTACTCATTTCTTAGAAAATATATAGATAGTTTTTATATCAATTATAATTTTGTTAAAAAATAATTTTTTAATAAATAATAAATAAACCAAAATTTGTAATGATTATATAGATAGAAATTTTACAATTTAATAATTGAAGAAATGTTTACTAATTATAAAATTAATTATTAATTGAAAAAAAATAATAATACATGTGATTTTAATTAAAAATAAACAAAAGTAAAAACAATGTTTATATATATATATATATATATATATCTTTTCGTAGCTATACTATTTTCAAAGTTACTATAAACATATAAAAAACTTTAAAAATTTAATTTAAGATATTAATGAATTAGAAATACGAATAGTGAACTATATATAAAAATATACAAAATAATATTTCACATTTGATAAAATGTATATTTCATATTATATTTTAATTTAGTGAATAAACTATAGAAATTTAATTCATTGGTCATGGACATATTTCTAGTTCAAAATAAAGATTCATTTTATTAATTATCAATAATTATTAGGTGGATGGTAGGGATTTAACCTCCATGGAATATTCTAGGATATTCTTACTAGTATATGCAAACCAAAGGTTGAGATTTATCTCCAAGAAGTTATGTCTTTTTGTTAAAAAATGTCATGTGAAATGAGTTATAGTTTTTTGGGCATGTGGTATTGATAAGCCATGGTATTGGCCCGTGCTATTGTAACAAAGCCTATTTGAGATTAAAAATCTACATGGTGAAATGATGATGAATAATTATTGAAAATTGAATTAAAATTTTGGAAATCCAATCCAAAATAAACATGCCTAAGCATACTTAATTCTTTTTATAAGTAATGCTCATAATAATAGTTTAAATAAAATTAATTTAATTATTAGTTCTATAATATCACAAAAAAAAAAAGTTCATACTCATTTATTTAAGTAATTATATGTATATAATTTAGAGCGTCATTTAAAATTTAAAATAAAAATATTTCTATATAAAGATGAAAATTCTATATAATAATAAATAATATTATTAATTATAAAAATAAATCCATCTTAATTCAATTTAACATAACATAAAGAAATTCAAACTTAACATTAATATAAAGAAAATCCTTGCAAATGCAAACTTTACCTTCGAAATATAATTAAGACCTTAATTATTCTGTCCTAATAAATTTAAAAATAATAATATAATATTAAGAATTAAAAATATAATAAATTAAAAATAAAAATTATTAATATTATAATTAAAAACTAAAACCCAATAATAATACATTATTTTAAAAATCATCGGAAATATCATAATGGATGGCAGCATTATAAGAGTGAGATCGATATTTCCAAGGTGCAACTCAGAAGCGGTTTAACGTTATTTTTATTTTTTAGTATTAATTAGCTTTATATGTTACAATAGTAGTCTAATTTTTATTATTAATTAGCTTAATTATTATCTGCTTGTTAATGTAATTAATTCTTTATCGATATGCTTGTTAAGAATTTTATATAATTTAAATTGTTTTTTTTTAATTGTTAAAATTTTGATAAAAACGTTGATAATATATCAAATGCAAAATTAAATTCGTTTCATATTGTTTAGCTTGAACATCAAAATTGATTAGAAATATCATAGCGGATGTCATATGATTATAGCAGAGTGAGATCAATGCTCCCAATACGCAATTGAAGAGCGGTTTACTGTTATTTTTATTTTTCATTATCAATTAGGTTTATATGTTATTTTTATTTTTCATTATCAATTAGATTTATATGTTATAAGAGTAGTTTTTTTATTGTAATTAATTTTATAAGAGTAGTCAGTTTCATAGTGTTTGTTACAATACCGATTTTCTTAGCTTTTTACAATGTTATAGTGAGCTGGGGACTTTTCTCCAAGCTTTTTGAATATAGGAATAAAATCTTAAATCAAAATAAATAATTTGTTTCTTTAGATCCAATATCAAAATAAATAATTTGTTTCTTTAGATTTAATAGACCAATCTCTGGTCACCACGGGACTTAACACACCTATCACTTATATTTGTAAATAAAAAAATTATTATATTTATTTTTTATCATTTAATTAAATTATTAAAATTTTCATTAAAAAAAATTAATATAACCAAATAAAAATAATAATTTATTTTATTTCATTTTACTTTATTTATTATAATTTTCATTAAAAATTTAATATAAAAATATAAATTGCTGGCTGCAGTTAACATTTTCCATTCTCTCTTCCCATTGAGATGAAACTTAGATTAATAAATCTGCCTTATAATTATAATGTTTGAGTAATTTTCAAGTTAAAGAAAATACCAATTATATTAATGATTAACAGCTTCTCCCCAAAAAATATATCTTATTATATAGATAAGTCGTATTGATTACGTACCGTTATTTTTATTTTTTTTCTTTTTTGTTTTAGATTTCAAGGAAAATTTTATTAAAAAACAATTTATTGTTAAAAACTTTTAATAATTATTATATTATTTTTCTTAAAAAATTAATTAATATTAAATATAAGATTTTAAATCATATTTATTTTTATTCTATTTAAGAAAATTTAAAAAATTTATAAAAATAAAAATAATTAAAATAACCAAAATAATATATTCAATTAAAAAACACAAATAAATTAATAGGTAAGAGTAAAATTTATTAATTAAATATTTTTTACAAAAGAGAATTGATGAATGAAATTTTTTCACTCTAAATAGCAATTAGATAACTTTTAAAATTAATCTAGATCTATCTTAACTTTGGATCTATCAAGTATCAAGAGGGATAAAATCTCTCAAGGTGCAAGCCATAAAATCTCTGAAGGTGCAAGCCTTTCTTTCATGTAAATTGAGGAAAGATTCGCGCCTCAAGATATTTGGCTCCTCTCGATGCTTAATGGATACAGAGTTAAGATGGACGTAGGTTGGTTATATATATATATATAAGAGTGCCAATGACAAAATCCTGAATTGTCAAAACCCGGAGCCAAAAAACTACCAATAGTAAAATGACTTTATGACCTCATTTTTTTTTTTTGGTAAGTTAGATTTTCTATTTCCTTCAAAATTCGAGATACATCATTGATAGAACATTTGCCGAAAGCATACTGACCTCAATTGACCATAAGGGAAGCCAAATCCATTTATCGACAAAAGTAGAGATAAAGTTCAACAAAAAGAGAACCACCATTCATGGTGGTGCCATACCACAACATGTTTGCATACTATAATGAAAGAATGTCTACATAACAACATGCTCATGAACTTGAGGATGTCATAGGAGCAGGGTCCCTTGCACTTGTACCAGTTGGTGAAGAGGGCTTGAGCTCACATTGGAGGTGACTCTCCAGGTGGGCCAAGTGAGCATCCAAGCTCTCGAAAAAAGACCACTGATAACACTACACCCTATGGGTTTCTTTTCGAGAGGAAATGATATCATTTTTTATCTGCATGTTTTTGCTTCAAAATTCATTGTAACACGGTCTTGAACTTCTGTTATAAAGTGATGGAATGTTTGTATTGGTTCGTTCTTTCCCTAGTATGACCAAGGTTAGGAAGCTAATCAGAGACCTCCTCCATAATCTATGAATATAAGTAGGAGTTAAAATCATTAATGTCATAGTTCTCTAGCTAATGAACCTCCTTCGAAATGCTAGGAGAAGTTGTTGAATGAAAAATGGTAGCCACTTCTTAGGCTTGGGTCTAAGCACGTGATCAATCTTACTCACCACATCCACTAGCCGCTATGTAGTTGCACATCCTCTCTTGTGGCATCAAGGTCAAAAAACAAAGAAGCTAGACACAAGACTAAGACCACAACCAACTCCCGCAATAAGAAAGCCAACCACTTAGATCTGCCCACCTCCCCCTCCCCCCATTATAAAATAGTAGCATAAAATATTCTTGAGATCCCTTAACCACCATGAAACAATAGTCAACGAGAATAAGTTCAACTCCTAAATATTTTCCCTACTTGATTTCTAATTTACGAGACAATCCCAAGGTGGAAAAAAAGGGCCGATCCATCCCAATGAGAAAACCACTGGGGAATAAGGATGAAATACTCTCAAAAGGAGGAAGATATGACCAGAAAAAGAAGATGACACAAGATTCAGTAGACACCCTAAGACCTTAAGGTCTAATAAAATTAATGCAAAAAGAGAAATTCACGAGGGACACCGACATAGAATCAACAATAGATATATAATAAAGATAAAATCCATGTAAGGCGGCAACTATTACCCAGAAACTATTGCCTAAGAATTCTAGGGTTGATAGAAACCTTGATCTTTCAAACTGAGTGATGGCACCAACAAACTCCACTAAGTAGTGAAACCAACCTCACGGTGTCATGAATCTCTATGCTAATACAACTTCAGGACCAGGAAGAACAACACCACCCACATCCCCAATCAGACACCTTACTCTCTTAGACACTGGAAGAAGAATAAAATGGAAAGCTAACACAGTTCATTACCATTGCTACAACATTCACATGTAACCCATGCGCTAGAAAAAGTTAAGCCTAAATTAGAAAAGTTATCCCAAGTTCCATACTTGAATATGCAACATAGTCGGAAATATACTCGCACCAGCAGTGAGGACATAACTCAACCCAACCATAAAAGACAACTTTATTGAAATAAAACACAACAATTTGAGGGTCCTAAGGAAATAAACCATTACAGCCAAAGAATTAATCTCTCACGCACTTTGTGCATGGGAGGGGTTGGTCACACTACCCCTCGTCCTAAAAGAAGTGGGAGATGTCAGGGTGGTGAGCACCCCTCCTAACCTCTACTACCATGTTTCCTTGCACCCCAATGAAGGGAGAATCTATGACTTCAATTTTATCTATACTACTATAAAAATATTATTTTGTGAATTGGTTTGTATTTCCTCACATTAAATTTAAAATAGATATATCATTTAAGCCATAAAAAAAAATAGAGGGGCTGTCCTCAACTTGACAAGTGGAAAACTAGGTATTATTGGCCACCTCCCTATCGAATAAGTTTTCTAAAATTTAATCATCTTAAGAAAGAGTAGAAAAATATTAATAGCAATAGAGAAATCCAAAAAAATCATCAAGGACTACATGTGAAAACTATCTAAGACTCTTAGGATGTGATTGAGGTTGGGTTATTTGTACTCGAACCAGGTGGAGTTGTAGCAACAATTATGCATGGTATGTTATGCTCAATTTGGTCTAGTCTTGCATAAATTCATTCCAAATGGAATTCTTAGTTATGTTGCACCTTATTATTTTCCTCCAATTTTGCAGAAAAAAATTTGTCTCTTCATGTTGTTCTCGGCTAGGACCTTTCCCAATACAATTTCCATTTGTCACTACAAGGAGAGTGTATCAAAGTATTATTTGGGTGTTTCACCTTAGCCTATGCATGGTTTGTGGAGTTTAGGACAATGCACTAGGTGTTGGTGGTCGTACCCATCTCTAGAAGGACTACAACGATTATGTAACTCTATATGTTAATTTTCCTATTTATTTTAGGCATTGCAGTGTGGTGGAGGTTGGGTTGCAATAATTTAACTTATTGTTGGGAATTTAATTTTTTTTAATCTTAATAATTTATTGATTATTCAAGATATAACATCTACATCATGAGTTTTTTGGTTGTGGTTTGTCGCTGGATAAACCAGAGCAGTGGCAAAAAAATAGATTTTTTTGTCCAAAATTTGATACAATACTAAAAAATCAGTAACTATAGCAAGTCTCTACATTTTTCCTAGTAGTAGCATATATATACATAAACATAAGATCATCAAAATGGAATATAAGCTACTTCAGTGCCTTGAGTACTATAAGGCTACATGCCTAAGTAAGAGTGCTATTGTAAAGAAATAAGCCATGAAATAGTTAGGTAGAAGTTGACACATCAATTGGTGTTGTTAGTGTTCCTAGGGAAGCATGGCGTTTGCATTTTGAGAAGAGGGTGTCAATTTGTGCTTAGCTACAGAGGCATGTTCCTATGCTAAGAGAGATTGTTCAGTTCTATTCTTGAGTAGCACTGAGCTGAAAGAGAGAGCTTTTGTTTAGTGTCATCTTTGTCCTTGAGAGATTTATCGATAAGAGTTTTAATGTGCCAATGTAGTTCTATAGTATAAAGGTATTGGTTTTGTCGACTATGGGTGTTGGTCGGATGTGGAAGACACTCAACCATTGAGGAAAGGATTTCCTCATTAGTTTTCTCATTTCTTTCATGTATGGCTACAATAACATCCTGGTTTACCGCATGCTAAATGTGCTTAGGGGTGTGATCATGAAATTTCTATGTAGTAGCGTGAGCCCTGAAGAAATCTCATACGCTCCCTTCACCTCTACTCGAGGATCCTAACCTACTTCTCATTCACTAGCAAGGCATGATTACTGAAAGGGACTAGCAAGAAACTATGACAAAAGAAGGGTGTTGATAATACCTAAACCAAGGTAAACCTCCCATGGGAAAGTAAGACAATTCAAAAATTTAGGAGGATGTCACCCAAAAACATAGTCTATGGGTGATGAAAGAAATAGTAAGTCCAGGTGCAGGGAATGTGGGCATAGTGAGGGATTGAGTTGAACTAGTTGTAAAAGTTTCAGGTTGGAGACTAGGTAAAGAAGACAGAGGCCCAACACCCTTTGTGTAGCTAAAGGGGGGTGTAGATAGACAAGGACACAAATATCATGAAATACAAGAGAGTGACGAGAGGAGAAACAATGCAACTAGGAAAGATGAGTGTGACAATACTTTCAAATCCACTTTCTATTAAACATAAAAAGTCGATATTGATAAAGAGTGACGTGAAACCAAGCACCTTAGATATGGGAATTATGCCACAACCACAGAGTATAAAGTCGAGGTCCTCCACTCTCCACTATGTGCCACGAGCTAGTAACCATCACACAAAGGAAAACCCTTCGAGTCTGGCTTTCTTTTAGAGCGTCCATCGACAAAGAAACAATAGAATTCATAACACATGACATGTGCATAGGGAAGGCCAAGTGAAGAGGACCTAAGCCTTCCCCTCCCGAAATAAGGAAACAAGAACATACAGAAAAAAATGAAAACATGGGGTGGAAAGTTGCCCCCTTTCCTGCTCAGGAACAATAATGACTTGCCTCGATGCCACCTACATTGCCAACCTAACTTGCTTAATTCCCCTTCCCTTTGTGGCCGCATTGAGTAGTGGCTAGATTGATGTGTATGTTCGTTGTTGCATGGATATCTAATTAAGATTGCCAAGTGAAAGACAAGATGACCCATTCCGCTATCGAACAACCTGATGATGAAGAACGAGTCTCCCTCCCTTCCACATGTTTACATAAAATACTACACCAATAAAAAAAAATAATTAAAATTATTTTTAAATGATGAAAACTTTATTTTTTAATTATAAATAGGTTCAAACTATACTATAACTATTTTAATGGAATAGATAATATTCACTTTGCAAACCATCCATTCATTATTTTAATTATATTATATTATATATATTAAAATAATGAATGGATGGTTTGCAAAGTGACATATTTCTATTTCCATTAAATAGTGACATATATATATAAAAGACGTTGATAATCTCTCAAAATATTGATAAATAAAAATAAATAGATGATGACCATGATCGGTAACCTACTGAATATTGCCGGCTTTCATTAAAAACACCATGAGTTTTAACACAAATATTTTACATAAATCTGACATATCCAGGTTGGCCAAAACACAAGACTATAGTTATCAATATAATATGATAAAAAAAGACAAATTGGAGGAATGTTATTGGTAAACACCGTAAGTTGCGAAATCGGTGCCTGCAGCGCTGTCATTGTAACGCACAAAGTCAACATACATGGAAATCTGAACCATTTCTTCGACCTCACATTTAAAGCCGCTCACAGTAATTTTTATTGTCGCCTCCTCTTTAAAGTCTACGTGAGTAGACTATGGAGCCTGAAGGTTATCCTTTCCTGAATAATAATAATATTTGATTCCGTTGAAAAGTGATCATATTACAATTCCTTTTGTTTTTCGGTCGTTAAAAAGTTCATTGAATTCAGACTGCTTTTCGCTAACCATTATTCAACGACACAAGGCTTTTGATTTAACGCAATTGTTTTGTGGATGAAAAGTTGTGCGCTTAAGCTGCCGCGGCTCACTGGTGGACAGCATTTCAGTTTTAATATATTCGCTGTGTTTGACCCAAATAAATCTGCGAATATATCCCAAGCTGTCGCACCGGTCCATTTTTCTATTTTTTTAGAAGATGTAAAAATAAACCAATCTTATCAATCAATATGGTAAATAAATTTGAATTTCCCATTTTAATATCTTTCGTCTTTTATATATATTTATGAGAAAGGTTTTTATGAATTGCATTATTTAGCAACTATTTAGATTCACAGCTATGATAATGTTTGAAGTCATTAGAATAAAAGTTATAATGTCACTTATCACAATTGAATTTGGTTGAAGATAACAATGATTTCTCATAAATCTAATTAACTCAAACAATAAAAAAATTAATAATATATTAA
The DNA here is from genome assembly GCA_000404065.3 of Pinus taeda. Lineage (NCBI taxonomy): Eukaryota > Viridiplantae > Streptophyta > Pinopsida > Pinales > Pinaceae > Pinus > Pinus taeda. Next base: position 69,230 of record APFE030696605.1, on the reverse strand, counting down.
TTATAAAATTTTATTTTAATAATTTACTCCATTTTAAAACTAATCATATTATTATTATTAGGTAATATAATAAATATGTAAACATAATACTTCGAAAGATTAGTCAAACTCATTCTCACAACTTTACATTGTTCAACCTCAAAAACCATTGAGACATTTGGATTATTTCATGTCAACTGGTATGTTAAAGTCATTTTGGATTGTAATATTACTTTAAAATTTGGAAATCTAAATTAAACTCACAAAATTATAATTTTATAAGTAGTTTCTAACATAGGAGGTTGATGAAATAGGGTTGTAGTATGGAATTTGACTACTGGTTAGCTTTAAAGCCAATCAATTGCGCACTAACAGATTCTGTAAGTGGATTTCCCCCCTGAGGGTCTTGCTTATCTGACCAATCACTGTCGGTCCCTCATTGACTTCTCCGTACATCAAGCGCTTCAACCCGCGTCGTTGATCTCACTTCTCCAGATCCAACAGATATCCCATAGTCTGCTCACCAACTATTCCGGACGATCTCCACCGTTGATGTGACCCATCTAATCAAACGACTGTCGTGCAATATCGTGCAAATTCTTGCGCGACAGATATCAGGTCGAGAGCACATGAGAAAAGGGGTTTTATCGTGTTACGTGTCACCCACTTAGGCTAATCGCATGAAAAATTTAGGAATAACGCTTACCACCTTTAGGGCGTGTGAGATACTACTTCCCACTTATCGAATACTATCACGTGCTTAATTCAGAATCTTGACAAAGACGTTTAAGGAAAGTTTAATGCTTAAGCTCAATATTCATCATTAATATTAATCAACTGTGATATTCAAATAAAATGTATGAACAGAGAAAAATACTCGAATAGGGTCCAAAACGTGATACATAGCTACAAATAAATTTTTGCACCATAATAGTGCGTCCACACCACACTTAATCAATTATTCAACAAAATGGAAATTAGAGAGCCTTGGCTATCTCGGCTTGATTACAACAATTTGTTTGACCTCTGTTTCAATCCCAAACCCTATCTCTCACTCAAACTCTTGCTTACTCACTCTATTCTCAATCATCGAATCTCTTTGTCATTACATTCTTTCCTCTTTTATGAATCAAATCCTATCCTAACTACATTGACAACTCAATCTCTATTTTTATCAACTCAACCATTAAATTCCTATTCTCAAGCTCTGATACAATCCTATACTAATAACTTATCTCATATTCTAAAAGTAATAGAATAATCCAATTATTACAATAATTGAGATAAAGATTAATTCGAGAGATCCAACCCTCTCTACTAAAACTGATTTTTGACCACTTAGATCATTGAAATTCATCTCTTGTTAGCTGCAACATGTGAACATACAATCACATTGCTAGCTAAGTCTAGATGATCTTACATCAGACTCCAAGGGAGGAAAAGAATCCTTCATCAAACTTTTAGGATTTACTCCATACTTTTGTAATTATGCTTTTGTTATCCAACTAGCATCCTCGACTAGCTATCCCTTCCATTTGACTAGATATTGAAATAAATCTGTCCGCTGCTTCTTTTGGATACTCATTTCTCCAAAACAGCTTCCATCTCTTTCTTGACTGTATTTAGCATTTGTTCTTCCCAATTTAAAGTGTGAACTTCATCTCCTGCAGGTTTCTTCTGTAGCTCTGACTCTGTCTCCTTGTATGGATACAAATCTGGAACATTGAAGATAAGCGATATTCCAATCCCTTCTGATAATTCAATTTCATAAGCATTAATTGAAAACTTCCTCACAATTCTGCATGGTCATATCTTTTTCATCTTTAGCTTATTGTAAGTCCCAACCGGAAATATTTATTTTCTCAAGTATACCATCACTAGAACTCCCACTTCGAATTCTTTCTCTCTCCTCTTCATATCAACGCTCTGTTTGTATTTTACACTGCTTTACTACTTTGACATCTTCTTGTAGTCTCTACATCTGCTCTGGAAACTCTTCAGCTTTTGCACTTCTTTGCTCCTGTTTACCCAATTTCTGAGTTCATACACACCTCTTGGATTCATTCCAAAAACAATATGAAATGGACTCATCCTAGTACTTTGGTTTGGAGTGTTATTATAAGGAAATCTAGCTTGAGCAAGTGCTAAATCCCACTACTTAGGATTGTTATACACTAAACTTCTCAATATGTTTCCCAAGCTTATGTTTACCACTTCGGCCTATCCATCTGTTTGATGATGATATGCTGAACTGGAACTAAGGTTGGCACCTAGTTTCTTCCAAAGAGTTCTCTAGAATGCCTAACAAACTTTGTGTCCCTATCAGACACAATATTTATAGGTAATCCATGTAACCTTACAACCTCTGAAAAAAATAAAGTAGTAATATGTTTTGCATCACTATTCTTTTTACATGCAATGAAATGTGCCATTTTGGAAAATCTATCTACCACAACATAAATGGAATCATTCCCTCTTTGAGTTCTAGGTAACCCCAAAACAAAGTCCATACTAATTGCATCCCATGGTCGTTATGGTATTAGCAATGGCTCGTACAATACTATATTTTGGCTTCTCCCTTTAGCATGTTGACAGATTCTGCACTTCTCAACAAATTTCTTAACATCAGTTTGCATCTTTGACCAATAGTAAAAATCATTTACCTGAGAAAAGGTTTTTTCTTGTCCAAAGTGACCAGATAATCCTCCACTGTGTTTCTCCTTGATTATGTTTTCCCTCATAGAACATTTGGTAATTCACAATTTCTTACCTTTAAACAGTAAACCTCCTTGGATAAGATAATCTAACCACTGATTTTGTTATGAACTATTGGATTTTTTACAACTGCATAAATATCTTTGAATTTTGCATCATCTTTATACATATCAACCATTTCTTCAAATCCTACAACACCAACTCTTAATTCTTGTACAATGAAATTTACCATACGCAAAGCATCATCAACTTTGTTCAACTTACCACTTGTGTGTTTTACCACAAAAGTAAGACTCTGTATAAAATCCACCCACTTGGCATGTTTATGGTTCAATTATGCCTCGTTGTTTATGAACTGTAATGCATGATTGTCAGAATATAATACAAACTCCTTTGGTAGCAAATAATGTCTCCACTTTTTTAAAACTTCCACAATAGCATAAAATTCTTTGTTATAAGAAGAATACTTATTCTTAGCTTCATTGATCTTCTCACTAAAGTAGGCTATTGGTCTTTGTTACTGACTCGAAACTACTCCAATTGCAACTCCACTACCATCAGTTTCAACTTGAAAAGCTTTCCCAAAATTAGGTAAAGCTAAAACTAGATTCTCTGTAATTTTCTTCTTCAACAACTTAAAATTCCGGTCCGCTGCATTTGTCCACTTGACTGGCTAATATGTCTCCTTGATTGTTTCAATAATTGATGCACAAATCTGACTAAAACTTCTGATAAATTTTCTATAGAATCTTGCAAGACCATGAAAGCTTCTTACCTCAAATATGTTTCTTGGAGTAGGCTAGTTCCAAATTGCTTGGACATTCTCTGGAACCATTTTCAAACCTTCTTTAGAAACTACAAATCCCAAATAGATTAATTCTTTTTTCCTAAAACTACATTTCTTTAGATTTATCAGTAGTTTCTCTTTCTACAGAGTTCTTAAAACCAACCTAATATGGTCCAGATGTTCTTCTTTGCTTCTACTGAAAACTAGAATATCATCAAGATAAACAATGACAAACTTGCCTGCATATTCCTTCAAGACTTCATTCATTAATCTCATGAATGTGCTAGGTGCATTAGTGAGTCCAAAAGGCATCACTAACCATTCATACAAGCCACTATTAGTTTTAAATGCAGTCTTCCATTCATCTCCCTCCCTAGTCCTTATTTGATGATATCCACTCTTCAAAACTATTTTAGAAAAATACTTTGACCCACTTAAATAGTCCATCAAATCATCCATGCGTGTTAAAGGAAATATATACATGCTAGTAATCTTGTTTATGGCTTTGGAATCTGTAGACATACGCCATTCACCACCTCTCTTTGGACTGAGTATTGTTGGTGCAACACATGGACTAAGAATCTCTCTAATTAATCCCTTATCCATCAGTTCATGTACTTGTATTCCAACTTCTGCATTTTCTTGAGGAGTTAACCTATATGCTGCTTTATTTGGCAAACTTTCTCCACGTATTAGATTAGTATGATGACTAATACTCCTCATGGGTGGTAATGAATTTGGCAACTCATCCACAATAATATCAACAAAATCATTCAACAGAGTTTTGATTTCTTCATATAAATCATCTAAGTTTGTGGAAGTTAAAACTACCTTAGGTCTCCTTATGACAGTAAAATGCATGTGTTCATCCTTCATGACTTCTTGCAACAATTCTTTCCCACTCATCAACATAACACTATTTCTAGGCGCTTTGCATGCTTCATATTTCAATGGCAGTAGTGTGTGTTTATTTCCATCCTTCTCCAGAGTGTAAGTATTTCTTCTCACATCATGAATAGCTTTACGATAAAACTGCCAAGGTCTTCCCAGCAACACATGGCATACATCCATTGGCATTACATCACACAATATCACATCCTTATAAGTACCAATTTGTATCTCTACCTTGCATTATTCTGTCACAATAAGCGGATGTCCTTTTTTCAGCCATGATACTTTGTAAGGAGTAGGGTGTATTGTTTTCACTAGTCCTAACTTGTCCACCATTTATGTAGAAACAACGTTATCAGTGCTTCCACTATCAATTATCACTTTACAGCATTTTCCTTTGGACTTGCATGTAGTTCTGAATAAACTCTTTCTCCGAGCTAGTTCTCCTGTCTCTTTCTTTGCCTTAAGCAATACCATTTTCAACAACAAGGATTCTCTACTTTAGGTGATTCTTCCTTGATTGCAATTTGAGGATTTTCTTCCCTTGCCTCAGCCACATTCACATCCCTCTGATTTGTTACTTTATTATGAGGCCAGTCCCATGATTCATGTCCCCATTCTCCACATTGTAACAACGAATTTCACTTCCTCGACCTCTTCCTCTAGGTGCAAATCTTCATCTACTAGATTCTCCTCTTTGTGGTGGTCTACTACCTGAACCTCCTGCTTCACCCTGAGGTTGCTGAAATCTTGATCTAGTAGTTCCTCTACCTCTTGCTAAAATTTTTCCTCTATTCCTTTGATTTTTCTTCCTCAACATCTTCTCTCTGCCTTCAAAGCTGCTTGATAGACATCTTCAATTGTCTTCAGACTCAATAAGCAGATTTAATCTTGTATGTCATATCTCAACCCATTTATGTATCTGGTTGCCTTTTCTACATCATCCTCTACACGTCTTGCTTTAATGCTCAGCTTATAAAACTATTCTATGTATTCTTTGACAGTCTTTCCTTTTTTCCTCAAATTTTGTAACTGTTTGAAAATATTTAACTGATAATATTTTAGCATAAATTTGGCATTAAATATGCTTACCATTTTATCCCATTGTTTGATCTTGGACTTCCCTTTTCTTGCTCTAAATGTTTGTAATTCATCCCACCAGATAGTTGCATGACCCTTCAATTTGGTAACTGCAAATTTCACCTTCTTTTTGTCATCAACCTCCTCATAGTCAAAATACTTTTCTAATGAACTCATCCCATCCATCAACTCTTCTACATTGAGATTACCGTCATACAAATGTATTTCCAACTTTGGTCTTTCACTTGCTTTGGCCAATATCTTGATAAATTTGGCAACTTCACTTTCATCCTCCTCTTCTTCCTCAGATGATTCTAACACAACACTATCATCTCCTTCATCAAGTGTTGTCCTCTGAGTAGTCTCCATTGTCTCCATCCTTGTACACATATTTCGGATCTCATCCAGCAGAACTGCATTTGCTACAGGTCTCCCACGACCTAAGCCTCCTTCTCTCCTCGGTGGCATGTTTACTGTAGCAAAACTTAATCTCTGTGCTTTGATATCAAAAATGATGTAGGAGGTTGACAAAATGGGGTGGTAGTCTGGAGTTTGACTATTGGTTAGCTTTAGAGACAATCAGCTGTGCACTAACAGATTCTCTATGTCGATTTCCCCCTGAGGGTCCCACTTATTTGACCAATCACTGTCAGTCCCTCGTTGACTTCTCCTTATATCAAGCACTTCAATCCACGCCATTGATCTCACTTCTTCAGATCCAACGGATGTCACATCATCCACTCACCAAATAACCTCGACGATCTCCACTGTCGATGTGACCCATCGAATCGAATGGCTATCACAGAATCTTGCGCAGATTCTTGCACGACTGATATAAAGTCGAGACCATGTGAGAAAAGTAGTTTTCTTGTGCTACGTGTCACCCACTTAGGCTAATCGCGTGAAATTTAGGAATACCGCTTACCACCTTTGGGGCATGTGAGATACCACCTCCCACTTATCGAATACTACCACGTGCTTAATTCACAGTCATAATAAAGACGCTTAAGGAAAGTTTAACGCTTAAGCTCAATATTAATCATTAATATTAATTGATTGTGATATTCAATAAAATGTATGAACAGATAAAAGTACATGGATAGGGTCCAAAATGCCAATACATAGCTACAAATGAATTTCTACACCAGAATAGTTCGTCCACACCACACTTCAATCAATTATTCAACAAAATGGAAATTACAGAATTTTGGCCCTCTCAGCTCGATTACAATAGTTTGTCTAACCTCTGTTTCAATCTCAAACCCTTTCTCTCACTCAAAATCTCACTTACTCACTCTATTCTCGATCATCTAATCTCTTTGTCATTACATTCTTTCCTCTTTTATGAATCAAATCCTATCCTAACTGCATTGACAACTCAATCTCTATTTTTATTAATCAACCATTAAATCCCTATTCTTAAGCTCTAATACTCACCTACACTAACAATTTATCTCCTATTCTAAAAATAATACAATAATCAAATTATTACAATAATTGAGATAAAGATTAATTCGAGATATCCAACCCACTCTAATAAAACTTATTTTTTACCACTTAGGTCAATGAAATTCATCTCTTGTTAGCCACAACATGTGAACATACAATCACATTGTTGCCTAAGTCTGGACACTCCTGCATCAGTTTCAATAAATATAAAATTATTAAGATAAATAATGTATTAAAATTAATATTTAGGTTAAAAGTGTTATTTATGTGCTTTTTTTAATCTTTCAAATTGAATCACAAATATGATATTTAGAGAAATATGAATCTAGAAATGTTCACATGCTTTTTGAAGAGGAAAATTCATTTGAATAGAGATTTAATTACAATAACACAACTTGCAGAAAGGAATTATGTAAATTTTTAGCTTTATAAATAGTGAAATTCTAAGTACTTATTGTCCCATCATTAATGAGCCTCAACTAACCAGTCGGCCTTGTTAACTAAAGGCAACCCTTTTGCATTAAGTAACTACCCGCTAACTCCCTAGTAGTATTTATTCAAAAAGACTGGCATCATACATTAATTGACAATTTCCTAAGCACCCTCAAAGTAGGTGTGCACCTTGTGATAATTTCATGGATCCTAAGAGGCATAGTTTGGCTGCATATATATCCATTGGATTAAGAATTTTCAACCAGTGCACTATGATAATGTATGATGCTTATCCTTTGTGTCCAATACTACTTCCAATTGTTATCAAATTGGAGCCATCTTCATCAAAAACTAGAATGCTAATTTGAATTTGAAAATTTGACCCCACCACCCTCAAATAGGACATACAAAAGACTATGTAGATCTTGGAGTGAGATAGAAGAGTAAATTTATAAGAAAATTTTCCAATGCACTTAAGGATCATTTATCAATTTTCAACAATTTTTTCCATGATTAGTGAACTATTTAATATGGCTAAGGATAATGTAAAGAAATATATTTTCTCCAATACTTTTAAGACAAAACATTAGTACAACATTATATTTACTTTCTTATATATGTTATCATACTTACATTCATGCATCTTAGTGACCGACTTGTGTTTTTTAGGGGTGATATGCTATATTGCAGAAAATACTTTGAACTATGGTGATTTATATAAATTGAGCAACACCTCCCAATGACATTCAAGTGCTAAGTATCAACTAAATAAAGAATGGCATGGCAAGCGACATTGCTCTTATATCAACATGGTCTTGAAAGAACTAAGGCATCACATTCCAAGACAAAAGTCTTAGTGCCAAAATCAAATGCTATTAATATGGGTGTTATATGCATGAGCTCTTTCAACATTGAAAAGAATTACTTGATGACCTTGGTCCATACAAAGGTATTATTTTTTTGGCATGGAAATTAAGGGCCATATAATTCATACATAATTCTTCACAAAAATTATATAGTAGCTTATAACTCATAAGAAACCATATAATCTTTTCACAATCTTAGAGTATGAGCAAACCAACATCACTTAAATTTTTTTAGGATCCACTCACACCTTGTGTTGATTGACAATGTGACCCACATATTTGACGTATGAAATGTGAAAAGCACATTGAAACATCTGATGAACAATTAGTGGTCCTCTAGCAGTTACAAGGAACTTTTATCATGTAGTGGTCCTCTAGTAGTTACAAGGAACTTTTATCATGCTCCACTTGAGTGTCCTACTTTTTATTATAGATTAAGACATCATCAAAGAATACAAACACAATATTTTCTAGGAATATAAGAAGAATATCTTTCATGAGGCTTTTAATGGTGTATGGGGTATTAGAAACAACCAAGTTCATTAGTAAAAGCTTATAATTGCATTCACGTGTGTACAAGGTTGTCTTAGGAATACTTCGTTCCTTCATATTTATATGGTCATATCTAGAGTAAAGGTTTATTTTAGTGAAGAAACTATCCCTTCGAAACTCATCCATGAAAACTTCAATAACTAAGATGTCAAAATTTTCTTTGATAATCAATGTATTGACAATTGAAAAATCAAGGAACATTCCAATGAACCATCTTGAATTATGTGAAAAATGGGAATATTATCATGCATATGATAGCTACATATGCATGAATCACATGTACAACACTTGTATGCATACTAATTCAATTCCTAACTCACAAGAAAATTTAAAACTTATGTTTATGAGTAAATTAATAAAAGAATATTCATAAAATTACAATAAGGAAATATAATTAGAATTACAAATTATAAATTATAATGATAATTTATATAAATTGTGATTAAATTATAATATATAAATAAGTTAGATTTATAAAAAATGTTATAAAATTCATGAATATAATTAAGAAATACAAAAAATCATGTTTTTAAATAAATATTATAAGGTTTCAAACTTCAAATATAAATCAAACCTAGCCTCTCGAATAAACTCATATCGCTTTGATGTCAACCTTTAGCACCTGTTGCAGATAGATGCATTGTTTCAACTACATGTGATCTTTGGTTGAAGGAAGGAAGGGGACAACCATATGAACGAGGGGATTTTATACATGATGGGGAAGAATACCAAATAGGGGGGAAATAAGAAGGAAATGGGGAGAAGGATACACCATTGAGGAATCAATATAAGATTTGGGAAATCTGAGCAAATTTTCTTGGAATTTTGGGCACAGGGGACCAAAATTATTCAATTTTGAAGTCTTTTGTATCTAGGAGCCAGATAGGCTAATCCCAAATAAGCTAGGAGGAGACAATTGGTTTGATAGTAGGACTATATTAGGAGCAACAACAACATGAATCAAATCGAAACAAGATTTCCAAGTAAGTACCTAGGTTTAAATTTTGGTTTTAGTTAAATACTAGTTAATTGTGAAATTTAGGGCATTTCAAGTAAGTTCTTGCAATTTAAATCATAGAATTTAAGTTTTTTAGTTAATTCCTAAATTTAAGTCGAAAAAAACATGCACCAAGTGTAGTGTTTCTTCAATACCATTATTAATTGTGGTGATTAGGAGCTAGTAATGGGACACATGAATTTGACCTGCAATAGTTGAGGAATAATATTTTTTTATCATTATTTTTTTCAAAATAATTTATATACAAACACACATTGGTCAGTTGACTACCTAGAATTAGGAAAATGCCATGATCATGCTCCCAATGTGAAGACAATAAGTCACAAGAAATTTTGATCTATAAAATGTTGTGCATATTCCCTTTGATAGTTTGTCACAATATATCTAATATGACAATTTGAATTTTGTATTATGAAGGATACATTCCTTTATATTCCATATATGTAATTATTGATAATTTTTTTATTTATGCATACATATATAAATTTCATAAAATAGAGAACAAGTTAAAAAATAATCACTCACAAATCACAACAATGCCAAGATATGACGTAGGAAACCTTTTTGAGAGAAAATATAGATGGAAATTGAGGTTTTGTTTTATTTATTTTTTAATGAAAATTATGTAATTACAAAGGACCAAGCACTCTCTATGAAGTTTCTTGACATTATGGCCCATATGATGCTATAGACACAAAACCACCCTATGTTGTTCTCTCTCTCTCTCTCTCTCTCTCTCTCTCTCACACACACACACACACACACACACACACACACATTGTTTTATTATGGAACAAAACACCAGAAAAATAAAATGTAACCCATTTTCCTCTCAGTGGCCATGTTAATATATCTCATAAGGGTTAAATATGACCCATTCAACCTATGGTATGAGTCACAACTAAACTCTTCTATAGTTTTCTTCATAGACCCCATGGTCTTAACCCATTTTCCATGAGTAACATAGTTTGATGTGGCATCCCATCGAATTATGGTGGTAAATCATGATAGTTTAACCAAAACGATGTCCATGTTATATAATTATTCAAAGAACAAATATATGCCCATGTTATTTATAAATTCATTTTAAGTCTTGAAATTGATAGAAATTATAAGTATTCAAAGCTTGGTAAGGCCATTATGACAAAAAATCCTGAGAATTCTTTTTCAACTTTTCTCTAAAATTCCAATCCCTATCTTCCCTATTCCCTACTTCTCATATTGTAGTCTATACAGGTGGGTCACCCCCACCTCCTTCTCCTCCCCCCTTCCCTCCCAATGTCATAGCCTTCAACTCCCTAGTTTATTCCCTTTCTAAACCCTCCAAGCAATAACATATGTCGTTCATTAAAAAGATTAAGGAGATCCCCATGTTTCCTATCCATCAACCCCAGTCTCGATTAATGGCATTATGGGTTACTAATCAAAGTTTAATAGGAAAATTCACATGAATATGACCCTCTCCTCAAACATTGGAAATTTGGTGGAGCAAAACTTCAAACCACTCATTAAGGATAATATATATTTATCCTTCTGTAGAGAAGGATTTTTTACTTTTCTATTGAAATAAAAGGAAGAAAAAGACTTAGATATTTAGAAGTGGTCTTTATTTTATAAAAAGTATAATTTACCTTAACCATTATAATCTCAATTTTAGTCCTAAAATGTTATCCCATTAGTTGTCCCAGTCTAGGTTAAGCTCCCACACCTCCCCCTATGATGTTGGAATTGAGAAACACTTAAGAATATCATAAATGTTCTTGGAAAGTAAATAAATAGGGATAAAACCAAAGAAAAAATGTTTGCTTATGCCCATATCCACGTGGAAGTAGATTTGGAGAAACATATTCTTGAATCCATTCACCTATCTCTAGATAATTGGAGATTTTTCTGGATGAGTATTTATGACTAACTCCCATTTATACGCAAATATTTTCATGAGTATGGTCATTTCACAAGGAACTATCCAAAGCTTCCCATGGAAGAAAAGTAATTGGAACATGGAGAATAATGGCAATAAAATGAAAGGAAAAGAGCTACCAAACATCAGGAAAATATCCCAAAGCAACTTCCATTGAAATCTACTCACCCATTAATGCCTTTGTGAAGCAAGTTCAACAATCCATTAATCCCATTATGTAAAATCCACAACCCTTTCTGGAAATTAATTTGATTTCCTTCTCAAATGATGAGATGGAATATATTGAAATTCATTATACTCAAAATAAGAACAAAGAGAAAATTCTCCCTTTGGAAGAGGTCCTTCTACATTTAATAGAAGTTATAGTTTCTCATTCCCAGTCCATAAGTCAATTTCGTTTCAAACATATCCAACCTTTAGCTCATGGGGGATCCTCCTATGTTCCTCCTTTATTTAGATTATTATTCATAGAATTTGAATAAATAAAAAAATTCTAAAGAAAAGGTAGTCAAAGGTTCAACAATCATAAAATCAATAAAGAATCTAGGAAGTAATCCCAACAAAACAACAATAGAAGTGAAAGAAGATAAAGATAAATGCATGGGAATATAGCACGCCATTGAAGGAATATTTAGTAGGAACACAAGAAGCAATAAAAATTAGGGAGGTTGAACTCCCTATGTAAAGGGAGTCCCAAAGGCATTAGCAAATGATAAAGGCCATCTCCTATAATTTAAAGGTTTGGGGAGTGAGGAAGAGTGGAAGACAGTATGAAACTTAATTTGTAGGGGAAAACCCCAAATAATTCTACTCCATGATGCAAAAAATGGAGGAAAGGAAATCCTCAAGGAAAGTAGCAAAGGGTGGAAGTCATGTAAGGAAATAATAGTTATTGCAAGGGGAGAATAAGGGGAAATATGTTTTTTTTTCTCAAATAACATTCAATTTATTCAAGAATGATATTCAAGTCATTGGTTGGTTGTTAAACTACTTCAAATCACATCTAGAAAAGTTTATATTCTTTTGAACATTTGAACTTGCTTCTAAATATTAAATAAATGGAGTGGGAAGAAAATAACATCTGTGTTGGGGACTTCAACACTAAAATTTACCACTGGGAGAAAAAATGAGGCTTGTGGATAAGAGATCCCTTCAGGGAAAAATTGGAAGACTTAATTTCTTCCTTTGATATTTATGACCAAGTCCATAAAGAGGAAAATGCGCTTAAGCCAATAGGGGTATTTTCTATGGGCATATTATTAAAAGACTAGATTAGTTTTTAGTGCAAATAACTATGATAGATAACATTATATCTCCTACCTCTCAAATATTTTCATTGGGAGGTTTAGATCATTATCCATTTTCTCTCTGCACCTCACCTCTACAGAATTATGAACTAATTCCATTCAAGTATAATAATTTTTGTGTGCAAGATCATGGTTTTTTCTATATTGTCTCTAACTAATGGAATCAATGGGTTTAATGATCCCCTCTACACAATTAGGAGAAGAAAATTAAAATATTTACAAATATTCGAAAGGAATGGGACAAAATTAAAGAAGAGGAGAAGTTTCAAAGGATAATGTCTCTAAAACAAATTGTAGAAGATTTAGAAGTAAAAATGGAACTTCAACCAACCTCTTGGTACTGTATTTCAAAGGAAAAATATATTTTCCAAAAATTTCAAAAATGATTAAAACATGAGGAATAAACCTAGAGGCTAAAATCCAATATTTTGTGGCTAAAAGCATGAGATAGAAGCACGAGGTTTTTTCATAAACAAGTTATCCAAAGGACATGGAAAAATAATGGTAAATCTATATCCATGTAGCATGGAAGCCAAGAAGTCTCACCTTATGACCAAATTAAAGAAGAAGCTATCAATCATTTTTCCTCGTTAAACTTGGAGAAATTAGAAGAAGATTAAGAAGCACAAGAGAATACTCTCTAAAAAAATCCATAACTATTAGCGAGGAAGATAGTGAAACAATAATGCTCCATATCAAAAGTTTGGAAATTTGGGAGGCATTGCCATTCTTCAAATCCAACAAGGCACCAAGGCTTGATGGCTTCTCCACTCACTTCTATAAGGTATGTTTGAAAATACATTAGGGGAATTTTGAGGTCTAAAATGGGCCTCCTAAGAAAAATGTACAACCAAAATAAAATTTATAAGAACCAATAGGATTCAAGATGATGATGTCAACCATGGGGGATGATTCGCCGATTTTGGAGTAAAAAAGTAAAAAGTTTAAAAAATAATAAAATGATAAAACTACTTTTTCAACTTGTATTTTCAACTTATCTCCCTAAGGTTTTATTAAAATTTCGAGTGGATGTACTCGTTAGATCAAAAATATGATTCCTCGTCCAAGGAGTACCCATGTTGCACACTTTTGATGGACCCTACTACACAACAAATGAGAAATACATGAAAAAACATTATTACAATCACATTTTTTAGTAATTTCTCATTTTTAATGTAGTAGGGTTCATTGAAAGTATGAAACATTGGTACGCCTTTGATGAGGAATCAAATTCTGCATCCAATGAGTGTTGATGCTCGAAATTTGAGTAAACCCATAGGGAGATAAGTTGAAAATACCAGTTGAAAAAATAGTTTTTTCCTTTTTCCCTCTAAAATTTGATGATGTAATCTAATATTATTTTATTATTTCCAATACTATTTTATAATTTCCTTAGGAGGTCAATTTGAGACTTGAAAATTCCCCTAACTAATTGATATGGATTTGACTAGAATGATTTCCTTTAATGACAAATTGCCTAAAATGGGGGGAGGCATAAACTCCTCCTTTCTGGTCCTCATACCAAAAGAATCAAATATATCCTCTTTCAATAGATTCAAGCTCATATATTTATGTAATGTTTCCTAAAGCTTATTTCCAAAATCATAGTGAATAGGATAAAATTTCTCTCACCATAATTAATCTCAGAAAAGAAAGGGGGATCTGTTTTGAAGAGTCAAATACTAGATAAAATCATTTTGCTTGAGGAAGCCATTCACTCAAGTAGTGTTAGATGGGGAAAATTAATTATTATGAAGGTAGGGATGGCCAAAGCCTTTGATGGAGTTAGGCACAAATTTGTATTCATTGTTATTTATAGATTCAAATTTAGTCCAAAGGTAATAGGGTGGATATCAACATGTATAATTTCTCCATTAATATCCCCCTCGGTTAATGGTAAGTTAGTTGGATTTTTCAAGTCCTCAATGGGTCGTAGGCATGGTTGTAGTCTATCTCTAATTATGTATATTCTAACACTATAATAACTTACTAGAAGGTTGGAGGAAGAAAGAATATTGGGTAAAATTCTAGGCCTTTGCATAACAAGAGTAAAGAACAATAGCCGTGCTCAATTTGGAGACAATACCTTCTTTCCGGGAGGAGATTTTACAATTATAACATCCAAGTCTAATGAATCTTTAGAATATTTCATTCAAGATTTATGTGGGTTAGTAAATAAGAAGAAAAGTATCCTCATTACATGGAACACGAGGAATGTTAGGCAAGAGGTAATGCAATGCATGTTGTTGATATCAACTCAAAAGGATTGGTCACGATTTAGATACTTGGGAATTCCCATAGGCCTCTAACATTTTCCTTTCCCTTCATGGCAGCTAGTTTTGAAAAAAATCAAATCAAAGATGGAAAAAGGGAGAGAACATTAGTTAAACCCAGTGGGTCATCTAGTTCTCCTTAAATTAATTTTCTTCCCAATTAGATCATGTCTCTTAAGGAATGTTATTCACATTATTCTATATTTAAAATTGGAGATCAGATGATTCTTGGATTAGTTGGGCCACATATTATCCACCCCCCCCATCTCAACTCCCTCCTCCCTTATTTTCTTTTTTGGCCATTGAGGTGCACTCCTTCATCTCAGTAAGAAGAGTATATTACAGGGTAGAGAATTGGAATCTACATGGTTAAAAGAAGTTACAAACATCAAATCTTTCCTCAAGGTCCTCACACTTGACTAAGAATATCATCCCAAGTGTGGAATTTAGATGGACTCCCAAAAATAAATATATTTAGCTAGAGTTTACAGTGTATGAAATTTCTTAAATCTAAAAACATACAAAAATGGGAATAAAATGACCCTCTAGATGTGTTTTTTGTGGCAAGGGAAGTAATAATATTCAATACCATTTCATAAGATGTGAATTGTAAAGAAAAATTGGTTGCTAGTTACTAATGAAATGACCCCTAAGAAACTTTGGCTAGACACAATAACCCACTACTTTGAAAATTGGCCCAATCATATCAGATTAATTTTAAAAAAATAAGGAATTATTAAAAAAAACTAGCTAGATCTCCAAAAATATGTCTACCATAAAATATGGCTAGCATGAGATAGATTAATATTTCTAAGGATCCACACCCAACTTGAGAAAGTAGAAAAAAGGGGAAAATTATTCCTGGAAAAACACATAAGAAATAAAGGAATAAATAATTCCAGGCCTTAAGAGATGGATACTTTGGAAACTATATGGATAAACCAATTCAATATTGAAATACACCTAATAAGGTAAAACTTGAGATCTAATTAGTGGGGATTATCCTTTTCAACATGAGAGTTTTATGGATGGTTGAAATTGCATAATACTAATGTACAATGCTTTGATGGAGCATAAAAGTCTAACCTAAGGGTGGTAGGCAATGGGGGGAGTGAGCAATTTGTAGCCCCATAGGAAAAATAGAAAACTTATATGCATGGAATCTAGGAAAAAATTCAAATAATAAAGAAAAATGGTATGCCTTATTGCAAGGATTAAATTTAGCTCAAAGTATTTCAATATGAAAAATAATTGTAAAAGCTGACTTCAATAATATCTGTAGAAATTTTGAATAATATGACACTTATTCATAGATATTATCTTGATTATACACTATTTGCGGAATTCATGCATAATACATAACCTCCTCTACTTTGATCATCAATTTTGTGGAATTAAGAAACAATCGCATGCACACATTGAAGAATCAATCACACATATCAACATAGTATGTACCCAGGGAAAGCATAAAGCTGAAAACCCCACAACTATCTGTATATTATATTGATTGAGATCATGTAACAGTACACAGTACAATACTAGCTCCACCTGTTACACACAATACAACATAGATCTGAATCAATCACTGCCTCAAATCTCCCCTGCTGCTTACCTGCCTCCACTGCGCAATCCTGCATAGAGAATGGATGAGAATGGCTGAAACACTCACGTGTTTCCCTTGTGTAACACTATGCAATCCTCATTGGCAACTCAATCCCACTGATTGTGCAAATCACATGCACAACTATAGTCACAACTGACAGCTATCTTGCCCTTTCACTTACTTCTAACGCTTGTCTCCACTGAACTGTCCATGCACTGAGTTAACTGATGTATTTTTCAATTGCTTTATGAGTTAATAATTAGTGAATTAATTAATAACTAATTCACACCACTCAACATTAGTCTATTTTCCAATTAGACTAACTACAACTAGTTCAACTAAGTCAAACTAAACACAACTCCATCAACTCCTGATCCAACTCCATAGAACTCAATCACTGAAGTCCTAACTGAAGTCCTCCATGCAATAGCTCAAGTTAACCCATAGGAACCACATATTTCCTTTTGGCAGTTGCATGTGCCACATCTGTAGCTCGAACTGAAGTGCTCCAAGAGAATAAGATAACGTTTATAGTCCAAATATTATTAAGGACTAATAATATTCGACTGTCCTATTTTTAGCCTGGTAGTCTAAAAATAGACTCCGCCAAAATGTATAAAAATAGAGGTCCATCTATTTTTACAAACTTGACCAATCATCCAAAAATAGCATCCTGCAACTCATAGACCATGATCCATATGCCTAAAAACAGACATAGTCTAAAAATAGACTGGAGCCAAAAATAGCCTGCGGGCCCACTTAGTGAAGGCAACTTCTTTCCACTAAGCTCCATCATCTTGTTGCAGTCTCAACAATATCATTTTCCATTTGAAGTTGAACACAAATCCAACATATTTGAGTCTTCCATTAATCCATTAAAGGATCATCAAGTGTCTAATCTTGTTTATAAAATACCAACTATACCACGTCTTAAGAAATTTAAATTCATAGGTCAAAATCCCTGCAGATCAAGATTCATATAGTAACTATTGAAATTTGTGGGTGGGTAGAAACTTGGCCTTCCATCTAGTTCCACGAAATCCCTTCCAAACCATGACCCAAGTCAAATTAGTCCAAATGAAAAGAAAGAATGTTAAGGATATTGAGTATGTAGGTGGAATGAGTGTACAAAGCAAGGAAAAGAATAGAAGAATGGGTGAATTAGTTATTTTGAATCACGAAGGGTGATTGCTAGCATGCAAAACCATAAATAATGGTTTTTTGACGCCCTTAATATGTGCGAAAAGTTGGGGTAGTAATCCCAGTGCAACAAAGAAATAGAGGGATCAAGTTGCTTGTGGGAAATAGGGGGTCAGGGATGGTGCTACAATATAATACATGAATTGGTAATCATGGGAGGAATTGGGAAGAGGTGCATTACTCATACAAGATTACAAACATTCCCTCATGGTTGAGTAATTGATTTAGTGGAGAAATTAATTTTGGGTTTGGTAAAATAGGGATCAATTTATATGGGTTTCCTTTTGTTTTTACTAGTTGTTGCATGGCAGAGGAAGTTGATATGAGGATAGAACTCAGGTGGCATCACAAGTTCTTCTGTTAACCATTTTTAACTGAGATTATGGAGTCAGAGTAATTTAAGGTGGCATGATGGTGACATATGATGGTCACAAAATAGGATAAGAAGTGAGGAAGCAAGTTGTTGACGAGAAATTATGGGAGCTCCAAAAAAGGTTCATGGCCCTCAATATGAAAATAAATCATATTTCAATGACACTCTCTTCAAAAAAGGAATTTAGGTCAAAACATAAGAACCTCATTCAGATGTAGAACAATGAGATTGATTCCCTCCATTGGAAATTGTAAGAAATGCAACTCAAGAAGACTCATCCCTCCTCAACTTCAGCCCCATCCTCATCTTTGGTCAACTCAACTAGCCACATGGTAGTTATGCTTGACCTAAACAATCCCCTAGTAATTGTGGACATATTGAAGGAAGTGTCTCGCAACATTGCACACTAAGTATCTTTATTTTAAAAAAAATTGATGGTTTTTAAATTTTGTAAAATTTGAGTAGTTTTTTTACAAAGTTTTTATTTACACGACTCCAAGGACAACTAGTTATGAGAAATTGGGAAAAAAAATGAAACTAAAATCCATGAAGAGGTATAGTTAGGATTCCATGGCATTATAGGCCGTACTATTAATGCCATGTATTCTCTCTATTTTTAGTAATATATTTTTCCAATTACTATTAAAAAAGGGGGAGAGAGAAAAAAAGAAAGAAAATCATTATGACAAAAAATGTATCTTACTAATAAAATAAACAAATATTATTTAAAGAAATGGTTTTATGACAATGACTACAAATTATAAACCACCATAAGTACTTGATTATGTACATTGACCATGCAATATATGCTTTTCCATTATTAGTTATATCCCTAACTCCTATATTGTTTATATGTTTCCACAATTAGAATATGAAAAGGATAATGTGTGTAATTTATATTCCTTTAATGCAATTTGAGATATAAGTGTCATTATCATTAAGATACATAATTAATAATGAGTTTAGTGTGTATTACATAAATTTTAAATGACTATGTAATTAATGAAAGAAATGTTTAGAATCATGAGAAGTAGAATAGTTAGCTAACCAAATAGCCAAACACCAATTTGATTTATGATAGTCCCTCTTAATCAAGAGAGTAGAGAGCATAAATGATGACATTAGTGTGTGCCTATATATATATATATATATAATACCATGGTTAATTAGTAACTTGTTTAGGTAATCTGGGCAAGGCCAAGATCAAACCTAGTAGCTCCCACTATAACACGAAGAGTAGACCATACATCCCGTAAGCTAGATACATTAGGAATTTATGAAGTAGTATATAATACTCCACTTTAAATTTCGATCTAAGACCTCTCACAAGAAGGTACTTGTTATTAATCATTAAAACTATTCAAATTGTATGACATATATATATATATATAATTTCCTAATTAATATTTAACATTTTTGTGATTGAGGTGGCTGATGAGCCCCAAAAATGGATAATTATATGGACTCATTCAGCCTCCTAATTCAACTTAATCCACTATTCTCATTAGTTTATTGCATTTTTTTTATTATGTTTATGCTAATAGAGTGAATTGGATTAGTCATTATGCCAACAAGTCTAATGTGTGCTCTATGCAGTATTTTTGGTCAATTTGGAGACAAAATCAAAGGTTTAAATGAGCACTTGGCAGCCAAATTCGTGGAGAGGATTTTTAGGAAGGTGTCCCCTTCATTTATGGAGCCTTACCTCGAATTCTCCACCATTAGCTTGGAGTTCAAGGGCCACCAAATCGATTATCACAAGGGCAACCAAGTAAGTCAAGTAGGACTGTTGTTAACTGCAAGTTTTGGGCAGCCGAGTCCCTAAAGTTTAGGAGGACTGTTGGGGTCCTCAATTTGTATAAATAAGAGGGCTTAGGGCCTCATTTCAGTTAGTCACTTTGTAGACAAAAATTAGCTAGTTTGTAGTTCGGTTTTTAGTCATTTTTTAGGCAGTAGTTTAGCTCTCCATTTCAGCACATTTTCAAGTTTTCCTTGTGGACAGTTTTTTGAATGTAACTATTCTTTTGATCAGTAAAGATGAATCTAGCTTTGCACCAACTCTAATCTCTCTTAAGAGGCTGTATCTCTTGGGGTTGGGCCCATCTCAAGTGCTCAAAACCTCCTTTGTTTACTTTTATGTGTCTTTGCTGCATTCTTAGAATAAAATCTGCTATTTAGATTTAAATCTTGTTTTGTTATTTAGGTTGCTTTTGATGATTAAAAATGCTTTTCATGTTCAGATTTACTTGATAGGTTAATCACAGGGAAGATCTTCAGAGAAAGGCTACCAGGCACCTTGGATCTCACCTCCCCCTTAGTGGAATCATGAGCTGGGACCAAGGTGACCTTGCTGCCACCAAAAACGTTGTTTTGCTTTGTCATGCAATCCTTAGTGTTGGAATTCTCATTTGCAGACGCTGATATTAGTTGTGTTTAAATGCTTTAGTTTATGATTGCTTAGTTGCATAGTTATTTCACGTATTTCATTTCAAATAAACTTCTGTTCATTTCCTTTTTCTGTTACTTAGGTGAGATTAGAGTGAAGTAACTAGGTCATAGGTTTTCTAAGTGTTTGTTTGTTCAGTTTGAAAAATAACTTGCAGAGCACCTATCATACTTCTCCATCTGCCCATACTCCATCCAACCTACCTGCTTCATCCTCCATTTCATATCCTTGCCTTACCTTTTCCATGTTCCATCACGTTGACCTACTTTCCATATTATTATGTAGCATTGCCTTATCTCTCCTTGAACAAATCCAACCGTCCTTATCACTCCTCAACTCCATCCACCAAAACCTGGACCTTCTCACACCATTATCTTACCTCCATACCCACTCCTTCATATTTCTCCCTCCATCTATGCTCCAAAATCCCATTTCTGAACATCTTGTAGAAAATTACAGACATCCTGTAGAAATTCCAGAACATCTTGTAGAAACCCTGTAGACTTCTTGTAGAAGCTCGCAAAAGTGGTCCCTTGATCGCCAAACTTTGTGAAACTCTCTGAAAGGGTGCTAGGGATCCCTTAGGCCCTCTCTGAACCTTCCCAACCCCCTGCAAGCATTTCCTCTCGCTGATCCACCTCTGCAGAGTAAAAAAGCAGTGAAAGCACATGCATGATAAATCTGACAACTTAACCAAAAATAAAAAAAGATGTTTTCTTCAGATAGAAGTAGCTTAGAAACATGTATTTTACCTTCCTAGAAGTAATGGCATCTCTTTCAGTAGCTTTCATCCTCTTTTTCGCATCAGTAGGGATAGCTGGTAAAATTAGAGTTTGAATAGGGTTTGCATTTCCTATTCAACGTTTCAGTTTCTTTCTACAAGTAGATTAGTTTCATTTGAGTTAGCTTTCATCCATCAGTTAAAAAAGCTTATTCTCAGAGCTCATAGAAGTTGGCTTAAGCCCCCAGTGGACTTGTACTAGCTTACCAAGTGATAGCTACGGCAAGAGCTAGTACTTGTGCATACAACACCGTCGCTTCCAAGTTTGTTACGAACTACTGGGTTGATATAAAGTAAAGAAGGGAGTCCCAAGAGTTGCAGCAATATTGCTGCAATACTGGAGCCCACCACTCTTTTTGGCACCGTTGCCGGGGAAGCATCAAAGTATTGGTGATTGCTGTTTTTTTTCTATTTTCTACTACAACCTTCTGCTAAGTAGTTTATTTCATTTCCATTCTACAATTTCATTTCCACAAAAGTAGAGTAGACATTTCCTGCTTTCATAGATTAGCATTTCAATTCCACAATTTCAATTCTGCAAACGTAGATTAGCATTTCAATTTTGCAAGCGTAGATTAACATTTCAATTCCACAAGCATAGCTTAGCATTTCATTCCTGCAATTTCATTTCAGCAAAATAGATTAGTCCTTTCTTGCTTTCCTTTCAATTTCACATTTTCATTTCAACAAGATAGTTAGTTGCAGTTCAATCTATTTCATTTTTGCAGGTAAAAGTAGAAAAAAAAACAAAAATCAACCAAAAAGATTTTTTTCCATGCCTTGTAGGAGTAGAGATAAGTTAGAAAAATGATTGCACAACACCCCTACTGCTTCACACAGCTAACCTTCTCTCTTCTTCGATGGTTGTGATTAAAGAACCCCTAGGTGGACAACAAGACATATTTGAAGAACCTCTAGGGGAGAAGAAGAAAACATTCCTCTAGAGAAAATGGTTGCAAACGGAAATGTTGGGAGCAGTACATTTTCTTCCAACTCAATCTTTAGAGATGAATGTGAAAATCTGATGGAAGATTTCAAGAGTGATATGAGGTAGTTTCTTGCCATGCAACTGGATACCTTGCGGATCCAAAGGAAGCAAGAGGAAGCCGGGAGGGCTGTGGACATCTTTGGTCCTAAGTGCACTAGAAAGCATCCTAGGAACGAATGTCCAATGCACTCCCTAGAAGTGTGTTTCGCCTGTGAAGAATACCATCCAACAAATCAGTGCCCTTCCTTGCCTAGACTTAAAGCTGCATATCAGAGAGCCAAAGGAGTCACTGAACCACTCTATTTCATGAACCAAAGGAGGCCACAGGGACCCATACCTTACCAGTAGGAACTGCAAGGGACATCCAAGACCTATTACGACCCATATCAAGCCACTTCCATGCCTTCTTGGGGTCCCCCTGCTCATCCTTCCTCGTTCACACCTCCTCCTTGTTCCTTCACAGATCCATGTTATGCCCAACCAACTACTCATTCATTTCATTCTTATGCTCAGCCATAGCCTCAGTGGAATGCACCTCATTAGGGTTGGAGGCCCCAGTACAAGTCTCCTCCCACTCATTTTCCTCCACCACCTGCCCAACCACAACCCCATCCACATCCATCTAAAATATACACCCCACTCAGCTACCCGTACTGCCATTTCCAAACCCACACATTGGAATAGCTCAACCCAATTGCAAAGCTAAGAAACAACATGTCCAAATGACTCCTATTGAGTTCAATGATCTTCACCATAGCTCAGGAAGAGTATTGCAAAAAAGAGATTATCTTGAAAGCATTGAAGGACCACATCCAGTAAAAGAAGATTCAAAAGAGGATAACAAAGAACCATGGGTTGTACTTGATGAAGAGAAGACATCAAAATTAGAGATTGAGTGCTCCCTCATGGTTACCATCAAATCCTCCATGTATTCAAGAGAAAACTCAGCAAAAAGAGGAAGATGTGAGGGTCATGATAGAAGAAGATATGGAGAATGATCCAGATCAGCAAAAGGACCAAGGATATCAGAGCTATATTGACATATGGTTTCATACGATCACTAAGTTGCAGCAGTACTCTCTTTCTCAGCTATGCTTGATCCCTTCAAAGTCAAATCAATTATTCTCTGAAATCCGGATACCTATCAAAGCATGCATTTCGAGCCTCCACATCATTTTGTCTCTAATCTCAATGTGCACATGGCTCCATTGGAAGTATTCTTATACTTGAGAACGATTTTGTTTTTCAAGTAGGGTAGGGTAGAAAAAAGAAAAAGAAAAAATGGAAATAAGAGGAAAAATATAAGGTGAAAACCTCCTCGAAGGTGCCTTATATTGGCTCATTGATTGAAAACCTCCATGAGGCGATCAATGGGTTGGAAAATAAAAAAAGAAAAAAGAAAAAAAAGAAAAAGAAAGAGAGAATAAGATCCCTGGGTGAAAACCTCCCTTGGAGGCGCCCAAGGTAGGCAAGTAGGGTGAAAACCTCCATAAGGCGCCCTAGTTGCTTTCAAAAAAAAAAAGAGAAAAAAAAAAAAGAAAAAAGAAAAAAGAGAAATCAGGCCTAACCTCTGTAAAATGGTTGCAGGTTGCAGTGAATAGTTTGCAGGAAAAGAGGGGCGCGAAAAACGACGATAGGATTCTATACCAGGCTCTAGGGCATCCCTTCAAACACTCCCTCCATGGCCACTCACCTCTCCTAGGATTGGGTCACATTCAGGTCAAGATTGGGCTTTCTACAGGAAGTTATGGGCTTTCTACCGGAAGTTCCAGGAGTTTCTACAGGAAGTTTTGAATTTCTATAGGAAACATCTTGTAGAACCATCAAACGAGCCAAATTTGATTTTGGAAGGGAATCTGAAGGTTGGAGTCTGTTTGTTAGGCCTGCAGCCACCTCTGCTTCCATCCCTCACCTTTCTCCACCATTTTTTCCACCTCATCGTACTTCTTTTATGAAAACTGTGTTTTCTACAGGAAGTTCCTGTAGAAATTACAGAACGCTGGAAAGGGATTTTAAAAAGCAGTTTGGTGAACATGGAAGCTTCACCAAGGATTCATAAGTCCTCCTGTCATCTTCAAACTCCTCCTTCATCATTTCCATGCCTGCATTATAGCCCAACCTCATTTTTCTTACCATGCAAAAAAACTGCAGAATGCTTGGAAGCAAAAAATACATAGTGCTGAATTTTTTTTTTCCCTCACATGAAAACGTGCATCCATTTACAAAACTGTTTTACGGGGAGTTGTACAGGGATGATGGCAACATGCCCGAGCAGTGTCAGCCAATTCTGGTGCACGGTTTCCAAGAAATCAACCTCCATCGCCTTCAGCCATTTTTACATTTTCTCCATGTCCGTGCATCCGTTTCAAAACTTGTTTCATGGGGAGATCCATATGGGTGATAGTAACCTACCCAAGCAGTTTCAGCCGATTCTAATGCACGGTTTTTGAGAAATTGACCTCTGCAATATTCAGCCATTTTCCATTTTTCTCGAAATTCGTGCATCCATTTACCACCATTTTACTATGGGAGGTGCATGATGATGATAGAAACATGCTCAGAAAGTTTCAGATCGATCCGGTCTATCGTTCGGGAGCAATGGCGAAAACAAGTTTATGTCCTATGGAAATTCAATATCAGCAGCTTGAGGGTGCAGATCTGAATGTGGAAACAAATTCCTGCAGCATGGATTTGAGCAGAGGATACCTGCACAAGAAAAACAGCCATGAATCAGCAACCAAGCCATCATGCAACCTCAAAAACAAATGCATGCAACACAAAAAAGTACGCAGCAGCATGCCGACTTACAGGTATGTGTCTAAACTAGTTCCTCTATCTGCATCAATATGATTTGGAAAGTGCATAAATGAATGAAATGGTGGGATTAAGTCGGGAAGCTAGAAAAGTAACTTGATAGTGCCTGGTCCAGTCTTTAGCGCTTCGTTGGAAATCATGCAGTATGCGTGTACAGTTAACTCACGTAGAATTAAAAAAAATAGACAGTGGAGACCATTTAAACCTCAGTGCAATTGATGGCAGTAATTACAGGTAGAAAACATACAGTTCATAAACAAAATTGTCGTCTGCATGTGGCCATGTACCCCTAACCACTTCACTTCATCACCACGAATCACGTCGCAATTAAAAAAATGCTCGATTGACTCTCACCACCCGCTGATTAATTTGCACTTGCAACATTCTTAGCTGAAGTACGCATCCTCTACTCCCACAATCTGTTAACCTGTCATCCTCCACCAAGCTTTTCGACCTGTTTCAAAATTCTCCAGTGTATCGGGCTCACTCAGAAGTGCAAGGGCGTTCTACAGGAAATAGGGGGGGGGGTCTTCTACAGGAAGTATGGCATAGCCTTCTGGAACAAAGAAACCTCAGTTTTCCTTCGTCAAATTTGGAGTTTTGAGAAAGGTATGCTCGAAAACACTCTTCCATGCATGATATATTTTAAAGGTGGTGAATTGAACTATTTGGAGTAGGAGAATTAGAGACAAGTCTGCCTGTAAGTTAAAAATAGAAGTGTGATTGTGTGTTGCACAGAATTTCTCAGTTTTTCTGCATCAAAATTCCTCTCCACGTTTCTGGTCTAAAATTCTCTTGTAAGGAAGGCATATGCAGCTATGAGAGCCAACCTGTGGATGAAAATTTTAAAATTTGCATATCTGAATGTGTCCTGAGAAGAAAACTTGGTCTCTGTCCTCTGGCTATAGAAGAAAAACTCTTCCTCTCATAACCAGATAGCTAAAGAATTTTTAATGTCCTTGAAATATCTTTCTACCAAAAAAGAAAAGAACAAAAGAACAAACTTGGACATGGACTTTCGTAGGTATTAAGGAGGTTTTCTGGAAAAGAGAATCGAAGAACAAACTTGGTCAGGGTCTTTTGCAGGCATGAACATAATTGTTAAAATAGAGTAAGGTGTCATATCAGAATTTGATGCAGGTGATCCAGGATTGTAAAGGGATGGAAATCTTAAAGTTGGTGGGGACTTGCAGAATGGAATTAGAGTCTCACATCAAAGGACAGACATGAAGATTCTGTCACAGATCCAAGCTAGTTTGGAACTGTCCAAATCAAGAACAGGGGAACAATACTTTGAGAGTGCTTCTAAAAGTGATCAAACTGGGAATGCAAAACTTATTTACTGTGACAGATCAGGCTTGGCAGCGAACAACCAGCTACAGCTAGAAGGATTAATTGAAGGTGCCCAAATTTGTACAAATGAAGGTTTAGCAAACATTGGTGCGAATTAAAATTAACCATAAGATTACTGAGATGAAATAAGTGTAAGGTGGAAATCAGTCGTAGGATTGGACTATTCAAGGCATGTAATTAACCAACCAGGAACAGAAAGTTTGTGTCTTGTCATAGTACAGTCATATAATGAACAGGTGGGATCTTTTACATGATCAAGAGAAATACAAGGAGCCAAATAAAATCGAGTGGGGGAGGACAAGGCTGGATACTCAAAGAACTAATGTTGATGAGTTAGTGGAAGTGCTGAAGAAAAATAAAGGATGGCAAGGAAGAAAGAACACATTGAAAAATGTGAGAAAACCAATGATGAAGAAACGCAAGACATTCAGGCAAGGCAAGAACAGAGAGGAAAAGGAGAAATGGGCCAAATTGCTAAGCCTAAAACTGTGGGAGGAACAATAGCACAAACACCCAAGGAAAAAATATTACAAAATAGAGTAGAGAGGACTGAAAAAGTCCAAACAAAGGAGAGCCACATCTAGCCAAACAAGCTGAAACAATTTCTACAGGAAGTCTGAAAATAGTTTCTACAGGAAGTCCGAAAACAGTTTTTACAGGAAGCTTGAAAACAGTCAACACAGGACTTTCTACAGGAAGTATGTAAACAAAGCAACAAAAGGAGAAATCACACAAGATTTTGGCCAGGAAGGCAACAACTGTGCTGGCTACCTTAAGCACATCTCCACAGCAAAAAGGGAAGCGAAAAAGGGAGCCTTCCATGTACTTTAAGGCAAGAAGGAGCATGCGGATAAAAGCTGGCAGACCCCAGCCATAGTCAAAGGAGCCAATTACAATTGAGGACACCAACACTAAACAAAAGGAAGAGTCTCCTTCAAAGAGATCCATCATCTATGAATGAGGAAGCCAAAAGCCTTCACCTAGAGAGAGCAAATTAAGATGATGGACTCAAAGACAGTTCTACAGGAAGTTGAGACAGTTCTACAGGAAGCTGAGAATTCTCTATAGGAAACTCGGGCTAAGCTAAGAGAGACCAAGAAATTGGAGGAAAAGGTGGCCAAACAATCACAGGAAGAAGGAAAAACAAGGAAACATCTGATGAACAATAGAGAGAGGGCAAGCTGTAGGCTGAGGCTAAGGCTTTAACAAAACTGCTACAAGAAAACGAGCAGAGGCACTAGGAAGAAGTAGGGAGAAAAGCATGGTTTCATGACCGAGAAGATGACGTCACTTCAGAAGCTTGGCATGACAGGGAGGCCACCAGGGCCATCAAACATGAAGAGATAGATTAGTTGCTCAGAGGATGAGAAACACTTTTAGTAGGGGGTGATGATGAGCCCCAAAAATGGATAATTATATGGGCTCATTCAACCTCCTAATTCAACTTAATCCACCATTCTCATTAGTTTATTGCATGTTTTTTATTATATTTATGCTAATAGAGTGACTTGGGTTAGTCATTATGCCAACAAGTCTAATGCATGCTTTATGCAGTCTTTTTGGTCAATTTGGAGACAAAATCAAAGGTTTAAATGAGCACTTGGCAACCAAATTCGTGGAGAGTATTTTTAGGAAGGTGTCCCCTTCATTTATGGGGCATTACCTCGAATTCTCCACCATTAGCTCAGAGTTCAAGGGCCACCAAATCTATTATCACAAGGGCAGCCAAGCAAGTCAAGTAGGACTGCTGTTAACTGCAAGTTTTGGGTGGCCGAGTCCCTAAAGTTTAGGAGGACTGTTGGGGTTCTCAATTTGTATAAATAAGAGGGCTTAGGGCCTCATTTCAGTTAGTCACTTTGTAGGTAGAAGTTAGCTAGTTTGTAGTTCGGTTTTTAGTCATTTTTTAGGCAGTAGTTTAGCTCTCCATATCAGCACATTTTCAAGTTTTCGTTGTGGACAGTTTTTGGAATGTAACTATTCTTTTGATCAATAAATATGAATCCAGCTTTGCACCAGCTATAATCTCTCTTAGGAGGCTATATCTCTTGGGGTTGGGCCCATCTCAAGTGCCCAATACCTTCTTTTTTTACTTTTATGTGTTTTTGCTGCATTCTTAGAATAAAATCTGTTATTTAGATTTAAATCTTGTTTTGTTATTTAAGTTGCTTTTGATGATTAAAAAGGCTTTTCATGTTCAGATTTACTTGATAGGTTAATCACAAGGAATATCTTTAGAAAAAGGTTACCAAGCACGTTGGATATCATCTCCCCCTCAGTGGAATCATGAGCTGGGACCAAGGTGACCTTGTTGCCACCAAAAACGTTGTTTTGCTTTGTCATGCAATCCTTAGTGTTGGAATTCTCATTTGCAGACACTGATATTAGTTGTGTTTAAATGATTTAGTTTATTATTGCTTAGTTGCATTGTTATTTCACGTATTTCATTTTGAATAAACTTCTGTTCATTTCCTTTTGCTGTTACTTAGGTGAGATTAGAGTGAAGTAACTAGGTCATAGGTTTTCTAAGTTTTTGTTTGTTCAGTTTGAAAAATAACTTGCAGAGCACCTATCATTCTTCTCCATCTTCCCATACTCCATCCAACCTACCTGCTTCATCCTCCATTTCAGATCCTTGCCTTACCTTTGCCACGTTCCCTCACGTTGACCTACTTTCCATATTATTGTGTAGCATTGCCTTATCTCTCCTTGAACAAATCCAACCGTCCTTATCCCTCCTTAGCTCCATCCACCAAAACCTGGACCTTCTCACACCATTATCTCACCTCCATACCCACTCCTTCATCTTTCTCCCTCCATCCATCCTCCAAAATCCCATTTCTGAACATCTTGTAGAAAATTACAGACATCTTGTAGAAATTCCAGAACATCTTGTAGAAACCTTGCAGACTTCTTGTAGAAGCTCACAAAAGTGGTCTCTTGATCACCAAACTTTGTGAAACTCTCTAGAAGGGTGCTAGGGTGTTATAGACATTTTTGGGCACTTCAAGCCCAATCATAAATGTCCATAAACTAAGGGCTCCTAAGTCCCTAAAAGTGTTGCTTCACTGCCTAAAGGAACATGGTCAACTGATTACATCATCTCCCAGAAGTTCTCCACTGAAAACTGCTCATAAATGGTCAAAACTGGACCATACTGAAAGCTCAATGCACGGGGTGCGATGCATATCACCTTCCCAGTGTACAAGGTGCGATGCATACTGATTTTCTACTCTGTAGGGTGCGATGGCCGGGAATGGACAAATGGCAGGGACCCAAAATGCGAGGTGGAAGATCATGGAACCTTCCAAAAGCTTCCCCTCTGACGCTTGCCACTCCATTTTCGACCAGGGATGAGTAAGAGATCATCATTCTCCAAGTGGAAGCAGGAAATATCAGAGAGAGGACACTAATCAAGATCCCAGAAGATGACTCACCTCTCTGTAATCATCTATATATGGATCCCTCATCACAGAGATCTAGAGGCTAGAATTTTTTATCTTATAGAGAAGTGTTGTTGGTTTTCTTGTGTACATTCACAGTGTTGGGTGATCTAGCTTTGCTTGAGGTGAAGAAGGGCTTCCTAACTGGAGGATGATGTTGGGTCAGAGCTCATGGTTGTAATCCTCTTGCTACTTTTCATCTGAATAAATCTATTCTTGTCTCCTTCCATATTCTTGTGTACTTGTTTATATATGCATGTATATGGTTAATACACATCTGATCCTGTATTATTCATGAATTTAGATCCTTGTTTCATGCATAGTAGTATGTTGTTGTGATTCCACAGGTTCTTTTGAAGCTGGGCAGACAAAGGAGAAGCAACGAAACTCTATCAAGAGGGAGAGGAAATCAAGTGCAAGACTCAAGTTGGCCCTCTTGGTTCTCCTCTCATCTATTCTCATAAAAGGAAACAATAGTAGACTTTGATTGTTTGTTTCTAAGATAGCCACCCATCTTAGTGGGAATAGCAGCATTCGAGTGGACACTATTCCTGGATAACAAAATGGCGACTCCGCTGGGGAGCGACTAGATTACTTGTTACCCTATCTATCCTTGTTTCTTTTATAAACATACAGGCGGAGCCTGAAGTTAAGCCAACTAGCCTTCGAACTGCATTTGTTATACAAATGCAAAGTAGATCAATGCTGCTTTAGTCTATCTCCGTGTTTTGTTTATGAATTAAACAATAGATCTGCAAGCAATCTAATTGCCCTAACTGGTGGCTCTAGTAACCTCTTAGATCACTCCTGTGTTTTACATACACTGATCTTTACTTATTCAGCCTAAGCACCTGAACTAGATTGCAAACTGTGAGTGAAATCCCACTTAGTCATGTACTACTACCATCACACCTTGCCTTCAAGGCAATTTGTATGCATCGCACTTCCCAAGTGCAGTAGGTGCGCTGCATACTGAGTTCACTGTGTAACAGGTGCGATGGTCAAGGAGGGTTAACTTTACCCTCCAACTGTGGATTTTTCTCACTATTTTCAGTCTTATTCAAGAGTTTTGCTGTCTATAGTCAGTGTACTTCTGTGAAAACCCCCTTCTCTTGCATTATTCTTCCTCCTTAGTGCAAAGAACTATAAATGTTTTTATGTATTGTGCCTCGTTTTTAGTTCTCTTTTGCAAAAAAGTAGGATAGTCGAACTGTCGTCTCTAGATATGAAAGTGTCGTAGCTATCCTTTTTAGTTTTAGAAAGTAATTCCATTGTTTTGGATAGTCGATTATACAGTTACTATTGCATAGGATTTGAATTATTAGTTTTAAAGTGTCGAAAAGAAATTTCCATTTCAAAATCGCAAAGTGTCTCTCTTGCTTTCACTTCATTTTGGAAAACAATTTTGTTGAGTATTGTCGCTTTAAAAGTAATTTAGTTTTGCACATAGATTTCTTAATGTCATTCACACATTAAGAGAGCTGAAAAACAAATACATGCATGTGAATTTTCATTTTGATTGCTTGGCTTGATTTAGGACTGTGCATTTAGCGTGTGCTCCGTGCTCTGTAAAGAAAAGATTCTTGACTTTCTTCCCTTTAGTAGCTAGGATTTTCATTGCTGAAAGAAGATAAAACATTTGTTTATCATCTTAGACTGCATTTTAGGAATTATACATACACTGAAGCTGAAAGGCAAACTATTAAGCAAGATCAACTTAAAATAAATTCAATGAATCTAACAACACTTTGGAACTTAACGCACAACATCTAGAGGTCTAGGCTAGAGACGTATTCCGGTGTTGTAAAACCTGGCAAATGTTGCTTTCAATGTTGGTTGGGTGATTCCTCCACTCTGAGACGGCAAGTGCCAGTATGGACTTGTGCTCCCACGTACCGTCGAGTATATATTGGGAGACCACAATAGGCTGCATCCTTTATCCTTAGGAATCCATGTTTGCTACCCTATCGATCGTAATGCACCGAACACAGCATTCAGGAAGATTGACTGCTGTGCCGTAAACAGTATTCTGCAGTTTTGTGATTGGTTTGGTAATCCTCTCTGCCTAGATCTCCAGAGAAGTCCATTTTGCTCCTTTTCAGACTCCTTAAAGGAAAAGGTCCTGAGCACTTGTCACTTTAGGCTCAATAAAAATCGAAGGCGACTAGAGTCATCTTTTGTTTTTTCTCGACTCTTTAAAATTAAAAAAATAAGTTGTGTCCAAGTGTCTAAAATTTATTTTAATTGGAATAACATCACAAATTCCCCTATTGATCTTCAGGTTGAGAAAATGAAGTCTGCCAATCAAGGATTTCCCCTTCGAAGAAATCCTAGTCCCTTCTCCTCTTGGGGAGATGTTGGTCCGCCCCATATGGCCACTTTGTCACTTCCAGGATTGACAATTGGTTTTCCTGTTTGGCTCTTCTCTACCTCCGTCGTTCAGAATCACGTAATTCCTGAACAGTCTAATCAACAACTAGACGACACTAGAGTTGTCTCTCAACCTTCTACTTCATCCGATTCTCCCTCTCCTCCTTCTTCTTCGCTTGATAAAGCCGGTAAAGTTAGAAGTCAAGTAACTGAGAAGAAGAAGAAGCAAAAAGAGAAAAAAGAAAAGAAGAAAAAGGAACCAAAATTGAAAAATGAGCAACCAAGTATTGTCTAGCGAAAATTCACACACCGCACAGTCAAAGCCTAAATCTCCTTGTGTCATTTGCAATGGAGACCACTATCGCCGAGATTGTCCCTACATCCCTCAGATCTTAAGGGACTGGTCTCCTCATTTGCACAATCCGGTAGCGTCAACCTTTGGCGATCATGTTGAATGCTCACCATCAACCAATGAAAGTGAAGCACATGGACAAAGAAGGAATCCTAAACTTCCTTGTAAGTTGTGTGAAGGCAGTCATGCCATCCACCATTGTCCCTTCCTTGAAGAGGCTAAAAGAGTTTTGAATGATCGTCCGATTTCATCGCTACGACTTCCTCCTGGATATAAAAAACTCTTGCCAGGTCCTCCATTGGTTGAAAATCCGTCTGGCCCACCATTGTGGTCAGCCGAAGCGTCTATCATTGGAAATGAACCCTCTAAATCCATACCAGACGAAAGTCAAATGTTCGATATGACAGTTGACCTGGTCTTGCCTTCAGAGTGTTCATCTTCGAATGATACTGTCACTAAAGAGAAAAAGCATGCCACCGTTCAAATTCTTTTCATTAACACAGACTCCGATGAGCTTGGGGGCAGTCCTCCCGCTCCTTTATTGCAGGAAGGAAGTTCATCAGAGTCATATCCAGCTGTTTATTCGGTCCCACCACCAAGCAACCTAGTCGTTTCCTTTGACTGGAATCTACTAGGCGGACCCCATTTACCAGCCAGTGTACCATTCAGAATTATTGTACAAGCTTACAGAATGGTTATGGATGGTACCATCATTGATGAAGGGGCTTCTGTGAGTATCCTTTCCTCAACTACTTGGAAAGCACTTGATTCGCCATTGCTTTTGCCTGAAATGAGAAATCTAACAAGCTTTGACAAGGGAACCAGTCAACCTTTAGGGATCCTTCCAAATGTAACCATTACTTTGAGAAGGAAAACTGTTCAAATGAATGTTATGGTAGTTCAAGGACCTTTAGATTATAATCTACTCCATGGACGCGACTATATTTATTGCATGGGAGCCATCGTCTCCTCACTCTTTAGAGTAATGTGTTTTCTGCATGAAGGCAAAATGGTCAAGCTCGTAGACCAAATGTCATTCCCCGATTCACACATCGCAAGTAGTCAAATGCCATCCCTAAATGGTCTTTTCACGCAAGAAATCTCTCATCGGTCTCCAGTCCGTCCACTTGATGAGCGCGAGTGATTCATGAAGGTGTGACTGAAACCCAAGGGGCATGCACCCTGGTCTGTTTCGGCAAGAAAACCTTAGGTATAGAGGGGATTTCCGTGAGGAATATATGACTAGTTTGGCGAACTCGTCCTTACAGGAAAATGGGAACAGGTTGGAATAAGATACCTTTGTCAAAGTTACGTGATTGGAAGTGCGTCTACACCATTCACCTTTGTCTGTTTTGATAGACATCGCCGAGGAAGCCTTTTATCTGCGCCACTTATAGAACTTTCTTGGTAACCTGGGAATTTTTCATTATACTTGGGGGCACACAAATCTTTCCACATGCAAGTGAAGAGCGGCTATTTATTTTTTAAATTTTTAGGACTTATAACCCTTTAAACCTGTAAGGCTAGTCGTTTCCTAACTTGCATAAAGAAAGGATCCATGGCAAAGCTTGAGAGATGTAAGCCACTTCAAAATAGCATCTCGAATGAGACATTTCTTATCATACGACTGGTGAACAATGTTGTCGTAGAGTTCAAGCTCGTTAAAAAATAAACTCTCCACGAGAAGTTTTAGCGCATAGTTCAAGCTCGTTAAAAAACAAACATAAGTCATGATCAAATGTTTCCCCCAGCGTTTAAGCTCATTAAAAAATGAACCGGTAGAAAACCATCATGAATGCCTTATCGCCAGGTTTGGAGCCTTGGTCGTGTTCTCACCATCACCTCCACTCTATTTTTAGTTGATCGTTCACCCCCATATGATTGTTTACCCCTTCGAGGAACATCTGCGAAAAGTGATTCTGCTAGCCATCCTTGTGACACTATCGTGATTGGAAAATTCCAAATCTTACCTGAAATCAGCTGCTACCCGAAACCATCACTCATTCCTCGAAAACGAGTCTTCTTTAAGCTCTTTTCACCTGACTCGTAAAATATGAAAATATTGCTGAGCGGTTGGCCTCTCCTGCTCGTTAAAAGGCATCAGAAGTGCTATCCCTCCTCTAGATTTTAATCTTTTTATACCTGAGGGATTATTACACAAAAAGATCGAGTGCTTGTCTTGTTCAGCTCGTTAAAACTATCGAAAATTCATCCCTTTTGTATTATTTTACGCTTTTTCGGACTTAAGGGATTATACA
>APFE030696605.1:22724-33580 GCA_000404065.3 Pinus taeda | reverse complement strand
GGGTGCGATGCATATCACCTTCCCAGTGTACAAGGTGCGATGCATACTAATTTGCTCCTCTGTAGGGTGCGATGGTCGGGAATGGACAAATGGCAGGGACCCAAAATGCGAGGTGGAAGATCATGGAATTTTCCAGAAGCTTCCCCTCTGACACTTGCCACTCCATTTTCGACCAGGGATGAGTAAGAGATCATCATTCTCCAAGTGGAAGCATGAACTACCAGAGAGAGGAGACTAATCAAGATCCAAAAAGATGACTCACCTCTCTATAATCATCTATATATGGTTCCCTCATCACAGAAATCCAGAGGCTGGAATTTTGTATCTTATAGAGAAGTGCTATTGGTTTTCTTGTGTACATTCACAGTGTTGCGTGATCTAGCTTTGCTTGAGGTGAAGAAGGGATTCCTAGCTAGAGGATGATGCTGGGTCAGAGCTCATGGTTGTAATCCTCTTGCTACTTTTCATCTGAATAAAGCTATTCTTGTTTCCTTCCATATTCTTGTGTACTTGTTTATATATGCATGTATATGGTTAATACACATCTGATCCTGTATTATTCATGAATTTAGATCCTTGTTTCTTACATAGTAGTATGTTGTTGTGATTCCACAAGTTCTTTTAAAGCTGAGAAAACAAAGGAGAAGTAGCGAAACTCTATCAAGAAGGAGAGGAAATCAAGCGAAAGACTTAGGTTGGCCCTCTTGGTTCTCCTCTCATCTATTCTCATA
This sequence comes from Pinus taeda, assembly GCA_000404065.3. Classification (NCBI taxonomy): domain Eukaryota; kingdom Viridiplantae; phylum Streptophyta; class Pinopsida; order Pinales; family Pinaceae; genus Pinus; species Pinus taeda. The sequence continues at coordinate 32,849 of APFE030696605.1, read as the reverse complement.
AAGGGAGATAATAGTAGACTTTGATTGTCTGTTTCTAAGATAGCTACCCATCTTAGTGGGAATAGCAGCATCCGAGTGGGCACTATTTCCGGATAACATAGGGACCCCTTAGGCCCTCTCTAAACCTTCCCAACCTCCTGCAAGCATTTCCTCTCGTCGATCCACCTCTGCACAGTAAAAAAAATAGTGAAAGCACATGCATGATAAATCTAAAAACTTAACCAAAAATACAAAAAAGATTTTTTCTTCTGATAGAAGCAGCTTAGACACATGAATTTTACCTTCCTAGAAGTAATGGCATCTCTTTCAGTAGCTTGCATCCTCTTTTTCGCATCAGTAGGGCTAGCTGGTAAAATTAGGGTTTGACTAGGGTTTGCATTTCCTATTCAGCGTTTCAGTTTCTTTCTGCAAGTAGATTAGCTTCCTTTGAGTTAGCTTTCATCCATCAATTAAAAAGTTTCTTCTCAGAGCTCATAGAAGTTGGCTTAAGCCCCTAGCAGACTTGTGCCAGTTGACCAAGCAACAACTGCGGCAAGAGCTAGTATTTGTGTATACAACACCGTCGCTTCCAAGTTTGTTACGAACTAGCGGGTTGATATAAAGTAAAAAGGGGAGTCCCAAGAGTCGCAGCAATATTGCTGCAATACTGGAGCCCACCAGTGGCATTACTTCTCAATATCCAACATTTATAGACATATTGTAATGCTGTTAAAAAATTATTAGCTTTTCATCTCTCTCTCTCTCTATATATATATATATAGATATATATATATTCATTTACTTAATATTATCATTAAAATTTTATTTATATATATTTATTTTATAGACAAAAAATATAAATTTATTTATATATAGTTATTTAAATTATCGTAGTTCACCATAAAAATTTATTTTCTCTTAATGTTCTAATTAAATTAAATTGTTAATGTTTTTCTCTTTTTCTTTCTTATATTTTAAAAATATATATTTTGTTCTTTTATGACAAATTTCTTTTCATTTTGATCTCATACAAGTAACTTTTTCTAGAGACAAATTTCCATACAATTGTTTTATAGCCTATTTCTCCCAATTTTGATCTCATAAAATGAAACCTCATGTGGAGACAAATTTCAATAGAATTTTGGATCAAAATTAACATTATATTCTCTAGATGGGGTGGGGTGATCCTGATATTTAACTTGATTAGTTTGCAGAAATGTTTATGTCTAAATACTTAAACTCATTAAAGTGTTAAGGAACAATAAAGAAGTCAAATGGGGAGAAAATGAAATGAAGAGGCAATGAGACAATGAAAGAAGAAAATAGACACTAAGATTAGAATGGAGTTAACCCATCCTCTAGGCTATGTATCTGGGTTCAACTTTGAACTATGGGATCACTTCTATTACCTTTCAAACTCAGTGTTACAATAGGAAAATTGCCCTCATGCCAACAACAAATTCATCCTCTCGCTACATGAGAAATGTGGTTTCAAAGGACCACCAGATACCTCCAAAAAAATCCAAACTTGGGCTACAAAGCCACTCTATTACAAAGTTACAAATTTAAGAAACACTTAAAAATACAAATATTTGCAACGAAGAACTCTGTAGTGTGTTGTTCATACAATGGTTATATAAAATTTAAGGCACAGGAGGTTTTTGGATTGAATCCATGACCATTGGGAATTTGACTCAATGAAATATTTCAATATCAAAGCTATATCATATGTGACTCAAACAAATGTGGACCACCATGGCATGTCGGTCTAGTTGTTGTGTTACGATTGGATAAGTCATGTAGGAGAACCTACAATCCATCCAAATCTATACATTAGGTAAACAACTACATTAAGAAAAAGGTTCGTCACTTTGATTCCAAATTCCTTTCGGTGGCTAATTGCTTAATTAATGTTACCGTGTTCCACGGGTTGAGGTTAAACCACATCAAATCCAACTAATGAAGCTTCAAGCCTTTCTAGAGTATTATTCTCCTTTGATCTTAATAAGTAGTAGTTACCAAGCTGGTAACTTCTTACACCTACAACGTGGTGGTCAAGTGTTCGATACCATCTGACCAAAGGTTTTTTTATCGGCCTTAAAACCTTCTTGGTTATTTATAGGCTACCACTTAGTAACTTATGATTGGACCACCTCATACCAAGTCACTAGCGACATCAGCCTTGTCATGTCATCGGCCTTAAAACCTTCTTGGTCATTTATAGGCTACCACTTAGTAACTTATGGTTGGACCACCTCATACCAAGTCACTAGCCACATCAGCCTTGTCATGTCATCCCACAAAGTCACTTTCCACGCATGTACCATGTTAGAATGTGCCAAATTTTTTCTTTTAGTTGGGCCAATCATCATGCACCATACTACCATGTCATATCCATATTTCCATGTGTCACATGTATAGCCTACCATGTGCTACGATCTGGCCTTCCACGTGTCGTTGTATTACTTGGCATATGTTGCCTTGATCCTCGTTTTTTCCTATTTGGTAATTACATTACAACGTGAATACTTCTCCATACAAAGATAATTTGAGGTCATTTAAGCAATGTCATAAATATTTTTTCAAGCTATACATCATGGATATATTTTTATCAAGTTTCCAAGACTTAAAATTTTGAGTTATTTGTGATTCTCTAAAATGAATCCACCCAAATGGACGCTTTTTGTCCACCAAAAGGATTTCATTTAAACACTAAGGGATGATCATTCTACCCCACTTATCCTAAATTTGACCGCTGTGATCTATACATTTGATTTATCAAAACAAACTACATGATAAGGATGATAAAAGAAACAAATTTGTTAATCATTCTCATTCTTCCATAGTTATTTGTATTCATCATTCAAGCTATTATCAATGCACAATACATCAAAATTAACAATGAAGTTGTACCTTTGAGATAATAGTCGTCAACTATTAATGCCAAGACCACTATTAATGCCAGAGCATCTAAGGTAATTGTTTTGGGGTTTCTCTTTTAGTTTGGAAGGCCAATGAAGAAAACAGATGTAACAATATAATGCCTAACCTTTTGAATAATATTAATCCCAAAGTAGAAGGATGCTATAAAACTTCACACAGTGATAAAGTTTGAATAGTGATGAGTAGAAACAAGAAATAATATGATTATCATAATTTTCAAACAGATAATTAAATAATCATAAGTGTGAAAACCTCTGACCAATGTTCAGAAGGTTCAAGAGAATATGCTTATGCTTACAACAAGATGCTGATGATTTATTGATTCAGAGGGAACTAATTAAACAGACAGTTCATTAATCCATTATCTTTAATGATTATCACTTCAGAAGCTTATAGGAATAGATTGAGACACAATTTTTCCTACCTAGGTATCTCTATAAGACATAAGAATATGAAGAAAAACATAATGTGTAACACTGGAAAAACTTACTGGAAACACAAACTGTGTAAAACTGAATTTAGAATCTTCTGCCTTGTATTAAGGGTCCAGAAAAGCTAGTACATCAAATGTTTACAAATGCTTAATCAAGAGTGCAACTCTCTTTCAATGGCCAACCTAGTTCAATGGTGAAAAATGAACTTGGTTCAATGATGAACTTGTTTCAATGTTTGAACGTGTAATAACTCTAGAAGAGAGTTATTTATAAAATAGTAGAACCAAGAAAATATCCTAAACTGTTTAAGGATTTATTCTAGGAAAAGGAAATATCTTCATGCAAGAAGTTAGAGACAACTATTGAATGGTTGCTTTTTGTTCCTGTTATTTAGGTTCTGATGGCTTTGGTCTTTGATATTTTTCACTTTAAGATTCTTTTCTGTTTGATCTTCATGTTGGATGTCATTTTTACTTATGACCTCTCATCTGATACACTTTCACCATTTTGTCTTTCATCTGCATTTCTTTATCTGCCTACTTTATTTTAACTTTTACTGTCTTTGTGTAAAGGATTTCTTCTTTGTTTTAACCATTACTATGTAAATGATTTCTTCTCTGTGTAAATGATAATTGTCTTTTAACTATGTAAAGGCTTTTGAATTCATTTCCTTGTGAATCTAGAACAAACAGGTTTTATATGATTGCCTGCAAAACACAACAATTTGTTAAGAAAACACAGGCAGACAGGGAGGGCCACAATGGCTTCATTTGAGTTGGAAGGTCTGTGGATGGAGTCCAGATCATTTTCGGGACATAAACATTCGTTAAATCAGTCATAGAGACTTAGGGTGGCGTAGGAGGGTTATACAGGTTTTACTGTGTAAACGGGCGAAAAGAGTGAAAGTGAGGGTTTTGGAATTTAAAAAGGTAAATGGTTAAATTTTTTAAATTTGATGCAAAGTGAATAGTGGTTGGTTTTGTTGTATGCGGGGAGTGGTTTCAGAGGCTCATTGTGCCACTTTTGGCCATAGGGTGGTATTTTCTTGAGGGCACACGAGTTAACATGGGGATGATACATAACCACAAGGGGCCCGATCAAAACCACGAAACTCACATGCTCTTGGGTGGGTGAAGGTCAAAGATTGAGAGCATGCGATATAGCTGTGGATCATTAGATCTGGGAGTAGGTGATTGGACGACTATCATGCAGCTGAGATGCACAGAGGGAGCAAGTGCAGAGATTAGTGGGGACCAAGGGTTAATTACAAATATTTGTAATTATTTTAATGAATAAGGTGTGGATTAAACATATCACGATGGGTTAATGGAGTGGGACCAGGGTTTTAACTGTGCCGGATTTTATTTAACCACTCCAAAGGTAGGTTAAAAGGTTTTTTTCAGGAAAACGTGAATTGTGTAGTTAACTTTATAAAGCGAGGGGTAAAGAAGACTTAGGCTAAAAATGTGTTTATGGGTTTTATATGGTTTTTTAGGGAAACAAGGGACAGTGATTTCTTCAAAGAGGGAAGGGTTTCACACTAGGGTTTCACTTTCATAACTGCTCCTGCACACTGAAACAAATGATCAACCATGGTAAATGTACTTCTACCTACCCATTTACTTACCCTAACATTTTCTCTTCACTTAATTGGGTGCATTTAGGCTAGCAGACCCTTTTCTTTCCTTTTTCTTTTGAAAATAAAGCTATCTAATTCTAACCTTATAACATCCAAGCGCTTATATTAAACTGATGAGCTCCTTATTATTCTCCAACTAACTACTGATTTCCCAAGATTAAACAGTTTTGCTAGATCTTTATTCTCTAATTATAAACATGAAATTTAAAACATGAAGTAGTCAAGATTAAACTATTTGACTGTCATGAGTTGTAGCATTTATGAGAAGTTACACAAAACCATTATTTTGCATAATAAAGTAAAAGTAGTGGCACTTGGACTTGCACACTTTCAGAGTTTATTTCTTTTTTCTTTTCTCTCTAACATAACATTTTATTTTGCCTTCATTTTTTAGGGCATCTCTCCTAACATTTTCTTTGATATGGACATATTATCAAGATATTTCCTAACATTTTTTAATCAATATTATTTTTGTCCATATCCTAGCTTAACAATGTTTGAAAAAAAAAAATCATTTTTTGACTAATTGATTCTAACTTACCAAAACCAAAAAATGCAAAACATTGGCTCCAACTGGGAACTACTTTCTCCTGTACAATGTAACCTGCAGATCCATGTACCTTCTCCTCGGGCTATGGACTCTTTTGCTGTAAAAAATCACACTGACAGCTTGAAAGTAAAAGAAACTAGACTTTTTACAATTATACTAATGAAATATACTTCAACTTCTTAGTATTGAATGTAATGTTTGAGAAACTATCCATTTACAGGATAAGTGGAATTAGCCACTCAAGGTTTTGTAGCACATAAGTGTTGTTTCCCTTCACTTCAACAAATGCTAAAGGTCCAAACCACAGGTTGTAAAACTTGCCATGTTTTCCCTTTTCTTCTCTCATGGAATCTGATCTTAAAACTAGATCACCTTCCTTGAAGTCCCTTTCCCTAGCTCTTCTGTCAAACATGCTCTTCATATTACTATGATACTTTATCAATTTGTATTGAACTTCATCTTTGTTTTCCTTTAGTTCAATAATCTGATTTATCTTCCTTGAAAAGTCATAAGGTTCATATGTTGAATCCTGCAGGAATTTTAAAAAAAGGAAGGCCAAATTGGTAGGGAAGATTTCATCTTTCCCATAAAATAACTAGAAAGGAGATTTACCAGTAGATATCTTTGGAGTAATTCTGTTTGCTCATACTACATAAATTAAATGAGAGTCCCAGCTCTTCTTATGATTTGCTAGACTCTTTTTTATTACCTTTACCATACTTTTATTTGAAGATTAAGCAAGTCCATTACCTTGTGGGTAAGATGGAGTTGAATGATGTAACATAATCTAATATTTTTGGAAAAACTCAATCATTTTAACACTAGAAAAAGCTGCTACATTATCAGTAACAATTTGAGTTGGGCAACCAATCTAGATAAGATATTCTCTTCAATAAATTTAATTACTACTAAATTAGTAGCATTTCTCACTAGAATTGCTTCCACCAATTTAGTGAAGTAGTTTGTTGCAGTGAGGATCCATCTATGCTGATTACTTGAAGTAGGATGAATCTCTCCAATAAAATCTAATCCCCATTGGCTAAAAGGTTATGAGATGATTGATGGAACTAGTGGAAGAGGTGCTAATTTTTTCTTACGAGTAAACATTTGACAAGGAACATAAATTTTGACCTTTTCTCCTACTTGTAAGAACAATGTTGGCCAATAAAATCCTCCCCTTAATATCTTATATGTTGTTGCTCTCCAAGCATAATGTCCTCCACAAAATCGTGTATGAAACTGGTCAATGATTCCTTTAGTTTCTGATTTTGTTAAACATAATAACAAAATATTTAGTGGGTCTTTCCAGTACAAATTTGCATTTATGATACAGTACTTCACTACTTTAAAATTGAGAGTTTTACACAGGCTTTTGGAGAATGATGTTGGACATTCAAAATGGATCAAGAAATTTACAATGTTTTCGTACCAATCTAACAACAAAAATCTATCATCAATGTGTAAAGGGTTGATCTGATCTGAAGGTAAAGGTTCTTGTGAATTCTTTTCTTCAGAATGAAGGGAAGGTTCTTGTGGATTTTCCTCTTCTATAAGAACAAAAGGTACTTGTGTATTCTTCTTATCTGAAGCTTGAGAAGGTTCTTGTCAATTCTTCCCTTGTATATCTAAAACAAAATTGATTCCAAGCACTTTACAGTTGGATTAAGCTAGAAGCTAGCTAATCCTTGGCCTTTTACTAGATTTGTAGTTTTGATAGTTAGATCAAACTCCAGTATTTGGGTGATCCATCTACCTCTCTTCCCATTAGTGTCTGCTTGGGTTAAAACAATTTTCACAGCATTTGTAGAAACATAAGCAATAATCACATAATGTAGGACATACATCCTGAATGATTTCAGGACTTGAATAAGGGCATAGGCTTGCTTCTCAATTATTTCATATTGAAGCTCAACATCTCTCATAACCTTACTAGAAAAGGATATGGGTTATTCATAGGATTCTTCTTTCTTTTGTAATAGAACAACAACAAGGGTTCTTTCTGAGGCAAAGGAAAAGATACTGAATGGTTTACTGTAATCATGGCTATCCAAGGTGGGAGCTTCAGAGATAGCCTTCTTGATCTGATCAAAGGCATGCCTGGAAGAGACAGTCCATTTAACTTCATGATCCTTTCGGAGCATGTCAATTATATCTTTTACAATCTCAGCATAATTTGTGATGAATCTCCTTAAAAAATTAATCTTGCCTAGAAAAGCTTGAATCTCCTTCTTGTTACTAGGTAAGGTCAATGTTTCAATGGCACACACATGCTTGGGATCAATCACCACTCCTTCTTTTGAAATTATATGGCTTAGCAGTTTACCTTCTTTGATAGCAAACAAAGAATCTTTAGGATTCAATGATATTCCAAATTTTCTACACCTATCAAAAACCTTCATCAAGTGCTTTAGATGTTTCTGATCAAATTTAGAAAAATTACTTATGTCATCAAGATAAATAAATACAAATTTATTTACCTGACCCAAAAAAGCTACATCCATAGCTCTATGAAATGATGCTCCAACATTGGTTAAGCCAAATGGCATCCTAGAATACATGAATGTACCCCAGGCTGTAATAAAGGTTGTCTTCTCTCTGTCTGTTGCATCAACATTTGTCTGATTATAGCTTTGAAAAACCATCAAGCATAGAATGTCTTTGTGCTCCAGAAGCCATTTAAAGTAACTGATCCATTTTGGGCAAAGGATAGTTATCTTTTAATGATGCTTTATTCAAATTTCTAAAGTCCACACAAAGTCAGATTTCTCAATTCTTCTTTCTAACTTGAACGAACTTTGCAACCTAATTAGAATATCTAAGAGGGAGAATGATCTAGTCATCTTGCATTTTCTTAATTTCCTTTTCTACAATTGGTATAATAGCTGGATTGATCCTCCTAAGTTTCTATTGATAAGCATATGCTTCTGGCTTTAAAGGAATCTTATGTTGTATTAATGAAGTGTCATAGGTTTTTAGATCAGCATAGGTCCATGCAAAAGCATCCTTATAATTTTGAAGTAACTTAAGATATTGAGCTTTAATCTCAAGACCTAGAGATGCATAGATTTTAATGTTCTTAATATCATCATTTGTTCGAATATTGATTTCTTTCAATGCTATCTTGTGAACAAATGGACTGAGGGTTTCTGAGGACATCATTTTGATCAAACAAATTTTCTAAAGGAATGAAGCATTTGGGAATAAAATTGTTAGACAATTGAATAATGTCATGATCAACAATTTTTGAATTTAAATGTGAAGTATCATTTTCGTTTGCATTTTCATCTATTTATGTTCTATATTCATCAATTTGTAGAACTCAAAAATAATTTATAACCTGCAAAAAAGATTTCAAAGGTTCATCATCTTCAAATATCTACCAGTGTTTTAGATTGTCTGGGATGGATGGTCTATACTTGACTTGTATTTGATAGAGTACATTGGTTTGATTAGGGATTTTAAATGAACTAGCGGAAACATCTAAGGCATCTACATGAATATTCTAATCTCTTGGAATATAAGTCAAATTAAAAGCATCAAATAATCTTAACTGAATCCAAAACTTCATTTCAATAAGACCTAAGTCTAGGATTCTTAGTGTGGCAAATATTTCTCACTTGTTTGACAATAAGTTCTCAATCAGTAAAAACACTTAAGTTTTGAACCTTTAAGCTTTTGGCTAATTGAAGTCCCAAAAGGAAAGCTTCATATTCAACCACATTATTGGTAACTTCGAAGTCAAGTTTGCATGATTGGGTGATATTTTCTTTTTCTGGTGAAATTAAAACTACCCCCGCTCCTGCCCCATCTTTTGTATAAGAACCATCAAAAAACAATTTTGATACATCAGTTTGATTTGGTTTAGGACTTTCAATTACATCTTCTATTTTAACTTTAGTTTCATGTATTTGGTTTGAAGAGAGTTGAAAGAAACCAAAATCCTGATTAGTTGCATAAATGGGATGGTTCCTTGGCTAGTCAGTTTTGCAAACAGTGTGCACAAATCTTACCTCTCTATATAACCTTAGCTGTTCTCCCCCATAAACTGGAATAGTGGCACAAGACATATCCATCTGAAGAGTTCCCCCTAATTTGGCACAACAAGACCTAGAAAGGAGCATTCCAAATTTGGGAGGGATATCTGTGACAACTATATCGAGAACTACACTTTTCACTGCAATTTGGGCAAGGGTGACTACTAAATCCTTAATCAATCCTAAGCAGGGCGCCCTTTTAGAATCAAAGGTGTACAAGTCATGATAGGATCTAGTTATGTCGAGTTTCAAATGTTCCATGATAGTTTTTGGGATGAGTTTATGTAATGCTCCAGAATGTAGGTTTTAACCCCGTACAGAAATTACCTGCATATGAATTCTAAATCACAGGAAAAATAAAAATGCGAGAGCATAACACATAAAACACATATACACAGAGATTTCCCACTGGATCTCAAAACCGGGACTACCAGCTTGATTTTCATTATGTTCCTTTCAATGTTACAATACATATTTATACATGCTGAAGCATCCAATACCATGGACCGAAAAACCATCACGTCCAATACCATGGACCAAAAAACC
>APFE030696605.1:7177-21175 GCA_000404065.3 Pinus taeda | reverse complement strand
TAATTAATAATTTAAATTAAATTAAAAATTAATTAGTTTTAATTAATTAACGAACCTTCGAAAGACCTTTTCAGATGATCTTATGCTTCCACGCGCCCGGGGAGTTTTATTTGTCTAATGAGGGTAAGCCAATTTCCACTGATTTCGCTCCCATTGTCCCTGTTGAGGTTTTGCGGAACTTTCATAATTTCAATGGCCTCTCTGATTTTTCTTTTGTGATAGTTGTCCTCTCTTGCAATCACCTTGGCGTCTTCTAAACACATATGATGCCTGGTCTTGGACGAGTGCTCTACGAGGGCTGATGTATGGGATCTCTCATTTCTAATGTCAACCACATCAAGTGATTTCTAGGGAAATTTCTCCCTAGTTGCTAAAAAAATTCAACACTCCCTCTCAACTAGTGAGGAATTTCCTTCAATAAAGTCAAAATTGTTGTACCTATCAAATCATTATGACTCATTTTGAACATTCTCTAATCTAAAGAATAATATTCATGGCATGGGAGCTACTATTACCACTCCGAATCCAAGCTCATCCAAATAAAGGCTAAGTAACCTTCACTAAGGAGTATCAAGCTTCGACCTGGTCAAAATAATCATCAGGGAGCCAAATGCATCCACCCAACATCAGGGAGTCACATGCTACAACCTAGAACAAATACCATCGGGGAGACTCATGCTACCACCCGGAATGAATACCGCTCAGTTAGTAAGAGTAAGAAACCATAATAGCTCAGCACATAGGCTAAGAAATCACAATAACTCATCTCAAAGGCAAAGAATCCACAATAGCTCAACTCAAAGGCTAAGAATCCGCAATAGCTCAACACGAAGGCTAAGAATCCATAATAGCTCAGCTCAAAGGCTAAGAATCCACAATAGCCAGTGCAAAGGCTAAGAATCCACAATAGCTTAGTTCACAAGTTAAGAATCCACAATAGCTCATCTCAAAGGCTAATAATCCATGTTGTTCAAGAACACCAGCATCTACGAACTTGAGTGAGATACAAATTACCATGATTGGTAAGGATCACCATCTCATCTCAAGTATCTAGAACCCGTTGGCCAAATGGGTGGGAAACAAGATGCATGACTCATGCATACTCCTGATTAGAGGTCCCTCATCCCGAGGAGCTCACTAGCTCAATTCCTCGTCCTTGGGATCTCAACCAAGAGGGGAGAGCACATAACTCAGTGTTCTCGATCAACCGGGTCCCAAACCCAAAAGAGGTACATCCCTTAATCCAAGCATATTTATGAAGTCTAGAAATTTCTTCTTCAATACTACTTTGGTAAGTGTATCAATAATCTTCTCATCGATATGAATATGGTGGAGTCTCCTTGCTCCTCTCTGTATCATGTCTCAAATGAAATGATATCCGATTTCAAAGTGCTTGGATTTGTCATGAAATATGTGATTCTCATATAAATTATTAAATCCTACTCATATTATCACATAATACCGTTGTAGTATCCAAGACTTGCTCAAATAACTCTCTAAAGAGTTTTCTTAACCACAGAGCTTAACAACGCGCTAAGCTAGCAATAATATACTTAGCTTCTATGGAACTAAATTGATTTATGTTTCTTTCTCATCCAAGCGATCATGGTAGATCCAAAACTGAAACAACATCGTGAAGTGCTTTTTCTATCCACAATGTTTCCTGCATAATCAGCATCAGTATAGACATGCAACTTTGTGTTGTTAGCAGTATATTAAAGAACTAAATTAATTGTCCCATGAAAATATCTAAGCACACTCTTAGTAGCAACCCAATGATTATGTAAAGGGTTGGTAAAGAATTGACTTAAGGTGTTTACAACATAGATAATATCAGGAGGAGTGTTCACTAGGAACATCAATGCTTCAATCAACTGACAATACTCAAATGGATCAGATAAATTAGGTCTAGCTTCATCACCACAGAGTTTCTTGAAGTTCATCTCCATGGGAGTGCTCATGGATTTGCACTCTACCATTCCAAACCTTTCCAATATCTTTACAACATACCTCCCTTAGGAGAGAATAATTTCGCTAGGTCTCTAACAAACCTCTAGGCCCAAAAAGAAGTGCATCATCCCAAGGTCTTTCATTTCAAATTTAGAGGCAAGCTCCCTCTTACACTGAATCTTTAGAAGTTCATCACTTGTAAAAAACAGATCGTCAACATATAATACCAAAATCAAAGGCATACCTTGTACAACTTTGAATTAGAGGTTTGGATCATCAATGCTCCTGATGAATCCCAACTTTACTAAGTAGTTGTCAATGTGAGAATATCAAGACTTTGGAGCTTCCTTTAATCCATAGAGTGATTTCTTCAATCTGCATACATGAGTTCTTTTCATGCACCTCAAAGCATTGAGGTTGTTCAACATATACTTCCTCTTGAAGAGCACCATGGAGAGAAGTTGTCTTGACATCCATCTAATGGAGAGTCCACCCTTGACTAGAAGCTAAAGAAATAATATAGTGAATAGGAGCAAATATTTCTTCATAATAAATTCCCTCTTTCTAAGAGAGTCCTCGAGCCAGAAACCTTGCTTTATATTTTTCAATACTGTCATCCATGTCATGTTTTATTTTAAACAACTACTTTGAAGTCACAAATGAGTTGCCCTGAGATGTAGGAAAAAATTTCCATGCATCAATTTTCCTAGTAGATTCATATTCTTTTGTCATGGAATCCTTCCATACTTTATGATTTTTTTCTTCTTTAAATGATTGAGGTTCACTCTATATGATAGAACTCATAGCAACAACATAGTTTTGATATCGACTCCGATTCTTGCTTTCTCTAAAAGTGTCCCTAGGAGCAATAGATTTTTTAGAATCATGTAGAGTATCATGAAGACATCTATGAATTTTCCTATATGGAGGAGGATCTAATGGATCCATAGGCTCAACAGGTTCATCTAGGTCCTCATGATCAAATTCATGGATAGAGGGATCCACATCATCATTTGTTTCTTTAGAAGAGATAGAAGGAGGACTAATTCTTACTTTTTCAAGAGATACATCTTTGTCAAATGTTACATATCTATTGAAGTATACTTTTATTTGACCAGGTATATAAATTCTAAATGATTTAGAACCTTCAAAATATCTCACAAACAAAGATTTCTTACCTGAAGCCTCAATCTTGTTCCTCTTTTATTTTGGTACATGAAAATAGACAGGATAGCCAAAGATCCTTAAATGACTATTAGGTTTATTTCCTCTGAATACTTCATTACTTCTTCAGGAGTCTTTTCATATAATTCTCTATGAGGATTCATGTTTTGTACATATATGACAGTGTTGGCAACTTCTCCCCATAGGAACATTGGGACATTCTGATCATGTAGCGTGGCACAAGTACCCTCCATGATAGTTTTATTCTTTTTTTCTACCACACCATTCTGTTTAGGATTATAAGGTATAATGGTTTCTTCCTTGATACCAGATTCTCTGCAAAGTTCAATGAATTCATTTGAAATGAGTTCTCCTCCATTATCTCATCTGAAGACTTTTATTTTCTTTCTAGTTTAGTTTTGAATCAATGCTTTGAATTTTTTAAACATATCAAAGGCTTCATCTTTGTGCCTTAGAAAGTATGTCCATGTTTTCTAGATAAATCATTCACGAAGGTGATATAATACAAATATCAAACTATGGATGTCACTAGCATAGGTCCGCACAAATCTGAATGAATTATCTACAAGATTTCATGAGATTTGGTACTACTAGAGGGAAAAGGCCCTCTCATTTTCTTTCCACTTTCACAACCATGGAAACAACCATAATGTTTTGATTGTATTTCTCGCATTCCATAAATCATGTTCTTTAGTTTGGGATGTACCTTATAATGAAGATGAGAAAATATACAGTGATATAACTTGATCTTATCAAAATTGTATTCTTGAGCCATAGCTTTAATATGTCTCCTTTGACCTTGTAAATCCCTTTGACTCTCGATCCAAGAGTAAAATCATTTTTCATGTTTGTTTTCTCTGGCCAAGCTAACACCTTTCCTTTTATAAAATCCACTTTCATTCCTTTATCTTCTAGAGCAGATATAGATACAATATTTTTCTTTAGACCAGGTACATATCTCTAGTACAAAATGACTAATTAGTTACTAAAAAACCAACTAAAATTTGCATATAAACGACCATTTTTCATTCGGTGACCAATAGTAGCTAATTTACAGTATCTTATAATGCGATCAACTTTTAGTCATTTTTAGCTTAGTCATTAACTGGTTTTCTCAATTTTACCATTTAGTAGTATATTTAGTCATAAATTTGGTCATAAATTTTTCATTGGTGTAGTTATTAATTGTTACAATTAATGACCAAATATATAAAATATATATATATTACTATATGAATCCTCGAGAAAACCAATTAATGACGAAAGAAATATGACCAAAACGTTGGTTGTGTTATAAGATACTATAAATTAGCTACTAATACTCATATATATGCAATTTTTTTTTTTTCTTTTTCTTTTTTTTTTTATTTTTTTTTTTACAGAAATGGTTATGAGATTTCATTAAATGATTGGCAAAGAGCCACAAATTCGGTTACAAATAGTGAGGCATATTTCTGCATGTCTCTCCAGCAAGAGGAACATAGCGCCTTCACTTATTAGACTCCTCTTTTTACATTTTATATAGTGGAATTTTTCTACTAAATTCCCGAGCTTATAAATACATACAAACTGTTTTAATAATATGCAGTAAAACATGGCTCTTTAGGGGATTGGGTCCCAAAAGGTTTCATTGTCTCTAAGAATAGTTTCGGCAACTAACTGGACTGCCTTATTTGCCTCAATGTCTGCTTCTTTGTTATTTTCTCTCAAGACATGAAAGAATTTCACTTTCAGGGGTTTTGCTATGCTTTTGATCCTTGTGATTATCCTTGCAAGTTGCAGATCTGCTGGATTAGTATTGGTCGCCACTGCTTTGATGATAACCTGGGAATCACCAAAAACATTTGCCTCCTTGAGTCCCAGCTCTTTGAGAAGTTTGATTCCTTGAAAAAGGGCCATCGCTTCAGCTTGTATGCTTGAGGAGTGGCCTAGTCCCCAAGCAAATCAGTGTGTAGATGTTTCATCTGGGTTTATGATGAGCCCTCCTGCTCCAGCAATTCCTGGATTCCCTTTGGCTGCCCCATCAAAGAAGAGAGAAGGAAGTGTTAGCTTGTACATCCAAGATTGAAAGTCATCTTCGTTTTTCCTTATTTGCTAGTCTTTTAGAGATGTAGATGTGTTGTTCAATTTTTGAAATTTGAAATTGAGGGCAGCTCCCAAATCAATGTCCTACTATCTTATATTTGAATCATCTCTTTTGTCTCTCAGCCACTCAACTAGCTGACATTTCACTGAATTTGCAACTAATCTGGAGTCTTGTTCCTTATTTTGGAATATCCTTCTATTCCTTTCCAACCAGAGTTACCAGCTGATGAGTTTAGGCAGAACAGTCCAAGCTGCCATGACAATTTTATTTTTTGGATTTGGGCCTGGATATCTGGCCATCCATCCTGCAAACAGGTCTAGGACAGAGTGGGGGAATGTGAACTTATAATTCCATGAACCAAGAATCTCATGCCAGATGGAAATTGTGAATTTGCACTCTATCATGAGGTGAAGGGCAGATTCCAAACTTTCCTTGCATAGCGAGCATATTGAAGGTGCGGAAATGCCCCATTTCTATAGCCTGTCATCTGTTAGAATTTTTTGTTTGCAAAACAGCCAGTAGAAGTGATCGACTTTTGGTATTGAAGGGAATTTCCAATTGCCAACCCAGGGGGTAGGGTTGGGAGGCACATGAGGCCGCTACAAACACTTGGTGTAGCCCTGAGCCACCGTGTAGCCTACCAGATTCGAGCCCCAACCTCTCACATTTTGCTTGTGTGCATGTATTGGAGCCAGCCTATGCATATTCGCTGTAAAAATAGCAAGTTCTATTTGTAAGGCGGGTGGAACTGGAAGTTGTTTCCATCTCATCCAAATGTCACCATTCCAGTTCGAGAGGTACCATAACGTGGTAATATTAGACTCTGCCATCCAATGCCTTAGCTCTGTCATGGAACCCGAATCTGCCAGTGGGGGTCTATTCAATATATTGTCATTCCACAGGTTAATGCGTTTTCCATTTCCCAGAATCCAAAAGGAATGGTTTCTTATCAGTGGGCCAATTTTGTTGTTGATCATGCTGAAAGGGGTTCTGAATTGATCTTTGGGTTGTTCCAGGCATCTCAGTCTGGATCCTCTGAATTATTTTCTCCACAGTGCAATTTGGACCCAACCCGAGTTTGGAGCTATGATTTTCCAAATTATTTTGGCTCCCATGGCTAAGTTTTGAACATTGAGGTCTTTGAAATTCAATCCTCCCTCCTGAATCAGTCTGGTGACAATTTCCCAGTTGACTAGGGGAATCCTCTTCTCGTTTTTTTTACCTCCTTTCCAGAAAATTTTTCTTATTAGCTCCTCCATCTTCGTAATGATTCCCACAGGTGCCAAGAGAACAAAGAATTTGAATAACTGAAGGCTGCTAAGCACTGATTTTCCCACAATGTTGAGCCAGGAGGATCCCCAGGCTTGCATTTTTGCTTTGAATTTGTCTATCTGGGGATACCAGTCTTTGTTCAAGGCCCTCTTGTGAAACATGGGCAGTCCAAGATATTTAAATGAAGACCAAGATGTAGAGACTGCAAAGCCTAGACATCTGGCAATGGAGTTTGCGGTTGAAGCAGGTATATTCCAGTAGTAGATATGGCATTTTCCATTATTTAATTCGCTTCCAGAAGCCTTACAGTATTCTTCCAACACTTCTTTAAATTTAATTGTTGAAAGAGAAATTGCAACCCACAGCAGCAAGGTATCATCAGCGAAGAGGGCATGATTTATGCTCTTTACCCCTCTTGCAATGCATAGGCCAACGATGTCTTGATCTTGTTGTTTCTTTTCTAAATAAAAGCTGAGGACAGAAGCCTGTAGCACAAAGAGGAGGGGTGAGAGTGGACACCCCTGCCTCAGCCCTCTAGAGGCTTTGAAATACTTAGTAACCCTACCATTCACCAGGGGGACAATCCAGGGTTCCGAAATAGAAGCTCTAATCCACTTGATGAAATTTTTACCAAACCCCAGTTTGTGCATAACATCAAACAAAAATCTATGTCTAACACGATCAAATTCATTTGCTATATCTAGTTTAATAACCATACCTTTTTCTTTTCGGTGAAGGCTAGAATGAATTGCCTCTTGGACCAGGACGAAGTTGTCCACAAGCTGCCTACCATGAATAAATCCACCTTGATTCTCTGAGATGATTTTGGGGAGAATTTTATTCAACCTATTTTCTATCACTTTGGTTATCACTTTGTACCCAATATTACATAAGGAGATTGGGCGAAATCTATTGAAAGAGTTTGCACCTTTTTCTTTAGGGATGAGGGTGAGAAAAGTTGAATGTGTGCAACCTCCAATTTTCTGACATTCTTAGGACTTCTGAATCATTTTAAAGAACTCCTTCTCAACAATCTACCAACAGGTCTGGAGAAATCTAGGTGTAAAACCGTCCAGTCCCGAGGCTTTATCGGGATCCATTGCGAAGAGGGCATCCCTGACTTCATTTTGATTGATTTTTCCTTCAAGAACCTGATTCATTCTGGAAGTGATAAGGTTGGGGACAACGTCCAATAGATTATCATTTTGACCAGCCTCTATGTCTTCCTTATACAGCGTCTCAAAATGTTTTGAGGCTGCCTTTTTGATGTTGGAAAAATCCTTTAGGGTGTAGTTATCTTCTTTGATTTCAGAGATGGAGTTACGAAATTTCTTGGCTTGAGCTTGTTTATGGAAAAAGAAGGAGTTTCTATCACCAGATTTGAGACAAAGACTCCTGGACTTGAGCCTCCAGTATTCTTCTTCTACTAGACAAGCCCTGTGGAAATTATGTTGAAGCTGAGCCTCCTTTTCCAGCTCATCTTTAGTAATTTCAGCTGCTTCAAGATGACGATGTTGATTCTCTAGAGCGCTTTGGATTTTTTTTCTTTTAGTAGTAGGGTTGGGCAAGGTCTTAACCCAATTTTTCAACATGACTTTTACTCTTCTAAGTTTTTCCTCCCAGACAAAAAAGCGGAGCCCTTGAGAGGATATTTCCAGCAGTCTCTAACCTTTTTCGTGAAGTCTTCCTCTTTGGTCCAAAGTGAGCTGAATCGGAAAGGTATAGGCCCCAAATCCTTGGGGGTCAACAGCTCTAGACTAATGGGCATGTGATCTGAAACACTGCTGTGAAGAATGCGCATTCTAGCCTCTAGCCCAAGAAGCAAGAAGGAACTTTGAACCAAAAATCTATCAAATCTTGTCGCTATATAACCCAGACCAACTCTCCTATTTGACCAAGTGAACTTACCTGTAATCGGCTTAATGTCTAGCAAATCCCATCCCTGTGTGAGGTCTTCAGCTAATTCTCTTGTCGGATCCCTGATGATGCTGCCTCCTCTTTTTTTTGTCGAGAGGAGAGTGAGGTTGAGATCTCCTGCTATGATTATATTTTCCAAGTTCTCTAGATCTTCCAGGCTTTTTATGGAGTCCCAACATATTTTTTTCTCACCTGCATTGTTAGGAGCATATACATTGAACACGCAAATAATTTCTTTAGATTCTAAATGCTGCAATTTTAAAAAAATCCAATGAGTATTCAGGGACTTAGAGATTAATGAGAACTTATTAATATTCCAGAGCGACCCAAGTCCTCTCGAAGCTCCACGGGCAGAGGTTGCATGCGCTTCATCTTTATTCCAAAATTTTTTACTTGGAGGAAAACTGAGTCCTCCAATTTAGTCTCCTGGATGAGAAGGATGCCTGGGGCTTAAAGTCTTATTAAATTGTTCGTTGCTTCTTCCTTGGCTTTGGTGCCCATTACCCTACAATTCCAGGAGACTATCTTCATCATTTATTTTTGTTGGGGTGAGCTCCTATGGAGCCCTGGGCTTGATTCCTCGTCATCTTTGGGGTTTTTGCTAGTAATTTCTCTAGTGTTGGCTGACTGCCCTGAAGTTTGTCCTTATGGGTTTCTTGCTCTCTTTTTTCCTTTGCAGACTTGCATCCTCTTGTGGATCTTCTTGGAGATGATTGAGAGCCTCCTCTTTCTCCTTCTTCCTTTGATTCTTCTGATTCTTGGGTTTCCTCCTCCTCTTCTGAAATCTTCCCTTTGGATCTCTCTATTACGATTTTGGAGGAGGGGAAGGCTTTAGACAGAGTAACCTCCTTTGGTATTTCTGCCTCCTGAGAGGTCATGATTGCAGATCCAAGGATCTCGAATTTATTCCCTTGGTTTTTTGTGGGAGGTTTCTGAGCAGGACCCATCTGTGGGACTTTGGCATTTACGTTTGCATTCTTCTTGTGAGAGGTTTTGGAGCGCTTTTCCTAGTTCCAACCCTCTTCCTTCCCTTTTTCTTCCACCCCATTGGATGGACAATCTATGGCGAAATGTCCATAGACGTGGCACTTCCAGCATTTGAATGGCAGCTGTTCATAATCCAGTTTCTGTATATGAGTCTAGGGGCCTACGATTATTTTGATGGCTTCCGGTAGTCCGATCTCTAGATCTACCTCCACGCAAATTCTGGTGCAGTCATACTGATCTTTGTTGTTTTCCTTGTCTATGAATTTGCCAAGGGTATTTCCTATGTGCTTCCGAGAATCCCAATTCCAACAGTGTACTGGAAAGTTGGGGAGTCTCACCCACACCGGGACCGCTGTAGGCACATCCACTGCTGGATCGAAGTCTGGCGTCCATTTATTCAAATACAGGCCTTGGGGCCCATGAAGTAAGTGCCATTCCAGAAGATGAGATCTTTGTCCTCTTTTGTAGTAAACTCGAACAAAAAGTAGCCTCTCCCGAGGAAGAATGAGGTTACTTTGCCTTTAATCAAAGGATCCCAATTCTTGGCAACCCAGTTCTCTGTGGATTTCAGGGAAGGCCAGAGACCTGTGAACTGGCCAACAAGGGCACAATCTACCAGAGACAGAGCTACTTGGATCGGTCCTTCTGGCGGAAGGGCGATCTCAGGGATATCATCTAATTTCCTCACAAACTTTGCATCTTCCATGATCTTGTTCTTGGGCAAAGAGGCCAGCAAATATTTGAAAGCCTTAGTAGCAGAGGGTGGAGGAGGGGAGGGAGGCCCCTGTGGAGGAGTCTGTGCCTCCATGTCGATCTAGCGTGGAAGCCCTAGCTAGGGCAAGCGGCCATGACCAGCAGCAATTCGGCGGACGCACGATTCGATCCTCCAGTCCGATGCAGAGCAGCCAAATTTAAAGCCCATATATATGCAAAATTTAGTCATCATTTAAAACCAATTAATGACCAAAGAAATATGACTAAATTTTAGTCGTGTTATAAGATGTTGTAAATTAGCTACTAATAGTCATATATATGCAAAATTTAGTCATCATTTAATAATAATAAATTTATCATTTGCTGTAGTCATATATATTTTTTTGGTATTTTCATATTCATTATATAAACGATTGATTTAGTAGTTTCTATTCATTTCATTTATTCATGTTCATCATTAATTAATATAAACTACTAATTTAGTAGTTTTATATTGATTTTATGTGTTTATTATTAATCACTATAGATTAATTAGTATGATTTTGTGATTAAATTTTAAGAAAATGTCATACAATGTGCATATTTATCTAATATGATAACGCAGAGTTACATATGTTAGTTACAAGACTAAATAATATCAAGTGCAAATAAAAATAATTTCAACCATATAAATTTTATTATATAAAATATCAAGTATTACAATATGAGTTTCCAACTTAATATGGATTGGACTACAATTTACACATGAAATATTGTTTTATCATTTCAAAACATTATCATTGTGTTGCCAAAGCATTGCAAGTGAATTCACCAACTCTAAAGGCTTGACCATCAGTCTCTATGAGTGTGTCTTATGCAAGATATTGGCTCTAAGGGTATCAGTAGACATATTCTCTTCTCTCTCTCTTTTTTGCATTTGTCGCTCCAATGTTATTTTTCTCCTCTTTCTTCAATTGTTGCTTCTTACCATCAATATTGAGTTCCTCTTCTGAAAATGAAAGAAGATGCAATGCAGAGTATAAGACATGAAAGACAATGAATACTTGAATTAAAATAAAGTATACTATAAAATATTTATATGACATATACCTCAGCATTTGATAGTGGCCATTATGTGGCAAGATGACCTGTATAAACAAAGAAAATAAAATGTGACCATAGAAAATGGAATTGGAGGGGGATTCATCATGCATGCTAGCACTTTTTCTGTGTGCACACATCATATTTCTCACTTCTAATTGTTATCAAAAACAAAGAGTATGCAAAATGACATGTAATGACATGTGGGTGTCCATTTGACTCAATGATATTCTTTATTTTTTAACCCATTCCAATCCTACCACAGTGAAATTAAGAGAGACAAGGACATAAGAAGGACTATCAATAAATGAAATTAGAGACTTTAGAATGCAACTCAATTGTACCTGAATGTAACAATAAGTATTTGCAACTTCTTGGTCACTGATGAGCATCAAATCACAATGTGAAAATTCCTTGCATGATAATTTGGTTGCACCTTCACTAATCCTCTGTAGTAGTCCCTTGAATTACCTATAGAAATAATTTTAGAAAGAATCGTACTCCTGTGATTCTTCCCTATATGGATCATCTTTGCCCCCCCCCACCAATTGATAGTTATTTTTCAAGCCAATATAATAGAACTCTCCAATTGCATCATTTCCTTTCAAAACAAGGCTTGAGTATTTCCAGGTGATTGTTGAACCAGTCTCTAATCAGGTCCATGAAATCCTTGATTTGTCTCCATCACAAAAACCTCTTTTCGTAATAAAATTATAAATCCCACATCTACATTCCTCGTCCCTGACATACCAATTATTTAAAGTGGAATACTTTATCATTGCTCCCTCGGTGCAATAGAGATCCACTAATATGGCATGGAGATGATTGGTGTCATAAAATGGTATAGTTCATCCTTCAATATATGTCAGAGAACTCCTCTCACCTCACAAAACTCCTCTCGTCTACAAAAATAAGAGTCCTCTCAAAATGTTTGGTCTGCATCTCATTCATCCTGAAATAAGTGGATATTTCCATGGGTGACAAAGTGTGCTTGGAGATTTAATAGAAAGAGTTATCACTAAAAAAATAAAAATACAATGCAGCATAATAGTTATCAGCAAGAATAACAACTCTACCAAGCTACTTCCTAACTAGATAAAGATACTCCTGAATTACCTCTTATAAAAAACAAAAGATAACCTCAACTACCTATAGAGTCTACTTATGCATGGTAGCAATGAAAACAATGTCGAAAACAACATCTACAACAACATTTGTCAATCTCTTCTTCTAGTCAAGGTCTACCTCATCCAGGCTCCTCTTCTTCTTCTACTCTCTCTGTTTAGGTTCAAAATAACACCAAAGGTCTTCAAAATTGATGGGTGGGTAAAATTTATCATATCATTGAGTTTTTCCATTTTCAATCATTGTCTATAAGAATTGAATCTAAATTGCAAAAGTCGTTCCGGTTCCTTCCTTTTAGCTAAAATTAACCTAAGATTTGGAGAGTTGTAAGCTTTAATGGATCTAAGTATATTCTACATAAAATATAGTAACATGGTTTAAAACTGTAGGAATTGAGATCAAAATATAAGGATGAAACAGAAAATATTTTATGTTCATGATTATAAGAAATTTTAATTTCATGTAACAATGTTTGAGGAAGGTCTAGCATTTGCATCCTACCAGGAAAATTTCTTGCATCACTTGAGCCCTTTTAATTTGGGCATGGTAGAGTCCATTACACAAACAATCAACCACTAAGAAAAAAAGGTGAAAGGAAAAAATAAAATTTCATGCATTCTGACCCTAGAAAATTTAGGAAGCAACGAACTGATCTGTACAATAAGGACATGCAAAATGCTTACTTGTCCATTGTCTTTTGATGAATTGTTGGCCACAATCAAGATCTGCATTATCATAATTATTAAACCCTTTGTAGAATAAGGACATGCAAAATGCTTACTTATGCATTGTCTATCATAATCATTAAACCCTTTGTACAATAAGGACATGCAAAATTCTTACTTGTGCATTGTCTTGTGATGAATTGTTGGCTGCAATCAAGATCTGCATTATCATAATCATTAAACTCTCAACTCTAATAAAATTTGTGATTTGATCATATAAACAATCAAAATTATTTACCCATAAGAACAAAAATCATATTTAGTAAAAAGGAAGAATAGAGTCCAAATTCATACCCTCGTACAAATTACCAAAATATCATAATCGTTAAACGCTCAACTCTAAATAAAATTTATGCTTTGATCATATAAGCCCTTGAAATTATTTACCCATAAGAAGAAAAATCCTCTTTAGTAAAAAGGAAGAACAGAGTCCAAATTCATACCCATGTACAAATTACCAAAATATCCACACCCAATGACCTTGCCCTTATCATAATCATTAAACCCTCAACTCTAGATAGAATTTATGCTTTGATCATATAAACCCTCGAAATTATTTACCTATACAAACAAATATCCTCTTTAGCAAAAACAAAGAACAGAGTCCAAATTCATACCCATGTACAAATTACCAAAATATCCATGCCCAGTGACCTTGCCCTTATCCATCTAATAGTTTATGATCTCCTAAGATGTTTCCCATGCAAACTCCATCTCGAGTTCAAATCCCATGAAATCCATAAATCTTGTTGATGGTCTTCCTTCTTCTAGAAGTAGAGATGATCTCCTAAGATGTTTCCCATGCAAACTCCATCTCGGGTTCGAATCCCATGAAATCCATAAATCACGTTGATGGTCTTCCTTCTTCTGGAGGCAGAGAAAAATACAGTGCTACAATGTGATGTTGTAGTCTCTGAATATTTTATTTGAAACCGGGGCTAAACTAGAAATGAAAAA